>CAUYON010024580.1:0-12074 GCA_963573935.1 Arctocebus calabarensis | reverse complement strand
ATATATAGTTCATCTAAATTGAATATACTTTCTCAACATTTAGCTGCAGGCTAGACCACAATGGTGTCTGGCTGTCTGTTCTGACAAGTTCCTCAAAACTTGAAGCTTAGCCATAAATAAAAAGAGAAAAAGACAAAGTACTTCTTCTCGTAACCTCTGCAAGTGCCCAACCCCCAGCTTCACCCTGCAAAGCCCTCCGGTTACTTCCTCCTGTGAACATGTCCACAGATAAAGAAGTTTTTCCATCTTAGGGCAACGTTCCTTGGGGAGCACCTCAGGTCATGTCACTTGCTTTGGTTGGGTGGCCAGTATCCCTCCACTGTGCAAGAATGCCTTTTACCTACTATCTATCCACAGACTGCATGAAATAATTGAGCATTCTCTGTTCTTGGACAAAGGGAAGTAGCAAGAATTAGCTCAAGGATGTTAAGTTAAGTTGCTAGACTATGCCTCTTTGCCTTTGGGCTTCCTCAAAAGAGAAATGTATTAAAACCAGACCTGATGCAGTAACAAAGAGTCTCAAGTGGCAAATTGGTTATCTTGGCAGGAAAAAAAGATGAAGATGACAATTAGATTGACAGAGGCTAATGTGGAAGGAGAACAGAGAAACATGAAAGCATTTGTAGATTATTGCATTTTGGTATGTCTCTAAATACTCCAAAGTACAAGGTTCTGGGCTCAGTTTCTACCATTTTCCTACAGTAGTCAGTAAGTAGTGATTACATGGTGGATCACCCTCTCTAGCCAGCAGATGAGATTCTAGTGCTCACATAAATCTTTTCTCTTCAGGGACACATCAGTAACACAGAGCAGGTAACTGCTGGCAGAATTTAGGCAGGAAGGCTGTGGAAATACTTATGGTTCCCTAATAGAGAAAATTGTCAAAGCAGCTAAGTATATTCTAAAGGAAGTTTACATGAATAAGGTAGGGACTTGGGAACTTGGAGACATAAGACCTCAGCTCTCAGGGAGTAGCAGGAAATAGGGAGGTGAAAGGGGATACCAAGGGATATGGATGGAAAGAAGGTGAGAGAACCTGGATTGAATTTAGAGAGGTTATGAGAGTCGGTTGTTAGATACGTATTTTTTCACCATCACATTCAGGGAAATATGCACATAACAGACAAATGTAAAATATGTCCATTTTTGTTTTTGTTTCAGTATCCTATTTTAGTTTTTGCTTTGTACTTCTGCGTCAGAATAAATGATTTAAAAATGTGTAGTTTGTGTGTCTGTGTATTGGTGTGTGTCTCTGTGTGTATCTCTCTCTCTGTGTGTATGTGGCCATATGCCTTTTGAAGGCAAAGGGTAAATGGCAATTAAACTGACCAATGTGGATTGAATACACAGTATGTATTAGTTCAAATGCAATATGTGAACCAGCACTTTCCATACAGTGATAGTCAAGACTTTTTCTCCTGCCACCTTCTTTGTTCAAATAATCTCTACATCAGGCATGGGAGAAATAGGTATACAGTAGATACTATTGCAGAGTTATAGATCAAAAGATGGACTTGTGTATCAGGTTAAGATGTGGTACACAGGTTTTCATTAGGGGCTATCAGAGGACTTCTCTAAGGAATGACTTCTGTAATGAAATATTTTTTAAAAGTTACTAAATATTAAAATGGTGATGATGAGTAGCAGAAGAAGTTGGACAGTTGGAGGGCATTTCAGGGCCAGAAAATGTGAAACAGGACATTAAATTCAAAGACTTGCACATTCTGATGGAGTCCTGGGTGTGAGGATGTGTGATATTTAGATGGTGATATTGGTCTGAAGATAGATACTATTGTGTAGAAAGCTGAGAAATTTGAGTTGTACCCTGGAGATGAGTGAAATCTAAGGCCTCCTTTATGGACCAATGAGACAGAGCTATATTTGCATTTTAGAAAATTATTTTGGTAGTTTAGTGGGTGAGCAAGAAAATGAATTTAACCATGCAAGAACAGATTAGTTGTATAAAACTGAGGGGAAGTAAGAGAGCAAAAAAATATTATCACCTTTAATCCCCAGATTTACTATTTTGTGTTTTGTATTTTCTTATAGTGATATTTTATTTATTTATTTTTTAATTTTTATTAAATTATTACTGTGTACGCTGGTGCAATCATGGGGCACAATGTGCTATAGTGGTATTTTAAAGTCACGTTTTTGTTGACTCCTATTTTATTTTTAATATTTTGCCATTTAATGAATTGAAAATATATTTCATCCTTTTTATCTTTTAATACATATATTAAAGTCTCTACTTCTCCCCCTGAGTACTGACTTGGGTGAATATCAGCAGTTTTTCTATTTTGAGCTTTAGTTTTTGTTTAAATTAAGATGTATTATAATTTCTACTTAGGTGCTCATGTAAAGATATCAATTATTGTCAACTGTGCATTAATTTGCAGATGGGTATGTTAGTGGCAGTGTATTTTATTATTGATTTCAAATAATATTTATGTTTATAATTTGCTGTGTACGTATGTGTGGTCATTAAAATGGTAATTTAAGTATACTCCATATGGACTTAAAAGGCAATGGAATTCTTCACTTTTTAATGTACATTCTCTTTACTTTTATGATACTTACTATTGTGCCCTTTGTTTCCAAAAGAGCTAAAATATCCCTATATGGATTTTGATATATACATTGTACTTCTATTTCAATTATCTGTTGTTTTAATTAGTTTGAAGTTATATTTCAAGGTGGATAATTATTCTTGATCCTTATGTATTATCCTCTCTCTATTATAATAATTGTTACTTGGAATTCTATTTTTATAACAGGTCTAGTGATATATCATCTTTTTTATCCATTCATTTACTCAGTGACTTTAAAAAATATAAATATATTTGTCACTTGTCATTTAAAAACTTTCCATAAAAACTTGTAATACTTATAAAAAAATTAAAAAATAGAGTAGAAGACAACCTATATAACTACATTCGACAATTATATTTTCTAATATGTTTCACACACATTCACAAGTTCTTATTGAAACATTTTAAGGTAAATTATAGCATACTTGAGTATACTTATCCAAAAACATACAAATTTTTGAAATATAACCACTAATATTCACTATATACGTCCCCGTGTGTGTGTATCTCTCTGTATGTCTATGCAAAATTATTGAAATAACTGCATAGATTTCTTTATTGTAATCTTTACATTCTATTTTGTTCCATTGCTATATATTGTTTATAGTATTATATACTCTATTTTGTTACATATGTATTTAGCAAATTTTGTCAAAGTAACATTACAAGTGATCTAAACTGCACATGGAATCTCATTAGAATATACAGAATGTTGGGTGGCACCTGTGGCTCAGCGAGTGGGGCGCCGACCCCATATACCGAGGGCTGCGGGTTCAAACCCGGCCCCGGCTGAACTGCATCAAAAATTAGCCGGGTGCTGTGGCAGGCGCCTGTAGTCCCAGCTACTTGGGAGGCTGAGGCAAGAGAATCACTTGAGCCCAAGAGCTGGAGGTTGCTGTGAGCTGTGACCCCACCGCACTCCACCGAGTGTTATAGAGTGAGACTCTGTCTCCAAAAAAAAAAAAAAAAAAAAAAAGAATATACAGAATGTTCAGTTGCTCCCTGATGAATGATGTAGTTTGGATTAAAGACAAAGAAGTTGACAGTTGACTTTCCTTTGTAAATTTCATTTTAGCTTCAACTACTTTTTAATAAGGTTATTGATTTCCTATGCGAGGTCAAGTTTATTTCATGCAGTCAGAGAAAATTTATCTAGGGCTAAAACAGAGTGAAGAAAGAGAAGATATAGTCTCATAATTCCTAAATTTAGGTAAGGACAGAATAAATCCTGAAAATAATCAAAACACAAGTATTCAGTTCAATAAATTCCACAAAGTGATAAAATCCATGCAACCACAAAAAAATATATAAAGAACCCCCAATCCCATTGTGATGATTAACTTTATGCATCAGTTTGGGCCATAGGGGACCCACATATTTGGATAAACATTTCTGAGTGTGTTTATGAGGATGTTTTGGGTGAGGTTAACATTTGCATGGTAGACTGAGTAAATCTGATTGTCTTTCCTGCTGTGGGTAGACCTCATCCAATTGATTTCAGGATGGAATATAATACAAAGTCTAGTATGAAAAAGTTATTTCTTTCTGCCTTCGTTTGTTAGAGCTGAGCCATCAGTCTTTCCAGCTTTTGGACTCAAACGTTGACTGGAATTTACATAATTGGCTCTCTTGGTTTTCAGGCCCTTGGGTCAAACTGAAACATGCTTTATTTTCTGTCTAGTTTTGCATATCTGTCTGTCTATCTATCTATCTATCTGTCTGTCTGCCTGTCTGTCTGTCTTTCTATCTATCTACCTACCTATCTACTTATATTTCTATTGGTTTTGTTGCTATGAAGGACTCAGGCTAAATTATTATGCCCCTTTACAGTATCTAACTACCAAGAAATAACCACTCTCTGAATTTCTATCACTATCAAGTAGCTTTAACTTTGTATAAATGGAATCATTATAGCATGACCACATTTATTTCTGGCTTTTTAAAATTTAAATGTGTGTTTGAATGTAGTCATATATTTATCAGTGGTTTTCTTATTTTCATTGCTGTATGTTATTCTACTATGTAAATGTGCCAAAGTTTATCAGTTCTTCTGTTGACATTTTTTTATCTTTATTTTTATTTATTTTTTTAACACAGAATCTCACTATGTTGCCCTTGTTGTTGAGTGCTGTGGCATCGCTCACAGGAACCTCAAACTCTTGGGCTCAGGTGATTCTCCTGCCTCAGCCTCCTTAGTAGCTGGGACTACAGGCACCCACCACAACATCCTGCTATTTTTTGGTTGCAGTTGTCATTCCTACTTAGCAGGCGCGGACCAGGCTCGAAGGCTCCAGCTTCAGTGTATGTGGCCTGCGCCCTACTCGCTGAGCTACAGGCTGACATTAGGGTTTTACACTTTTGGCTTGTGATAGACATCCTCTAAAATGCTACCCACTGACTCCTGCCTCCCAGTTTTGAACCAGGAGACATAGAAAACAAACATAAAATAAAAAGATTCAACAGGGTACAATACTGATTTTCAGGACAACTACTCAAATTTTAAAGCTCTTACCAATATCAATTTTAAATAAAACAAATTCAAAACACATGTTCTAACCTTAATTTGGCATTATCCACTCCCTATAGGGTGGGTTTAATCAGACATTCAATAGGGATGATAAAATAAATGACTATGGCTTGTTTAATTTATTTTTTCGAAGTCTTTTGCTCTCTCAAGCTCACTAACTTTGAGGGGAGGACTATAAGGCAAGGAAATTACATATCACAGAAAAACAACCAGAGAGAATCTGAAGCATTCCAATGGCTATGGTATCCGCAGATGAGCCAGTAGACAACTGCAGCCCTGGTTGCCTCCTTCCTCTTACCTTTTGATGTATTCAGTTTTTGTCTTTGAAAGAGACCAAGACTTCTAGTACAATTAGAGATGGAAATGGCAATTGTTTACAGATGGCAGAAGGTTAAAGAGCACAGGGAGCTGGAAAAGAATAGGACTCTGGACAAGAAAGGTAGAAAGGCTCTCAAACAAAATGAGGAATTTGAGTGGATGTGGCCAAGTAAGTGCTTTTCCTGTGAGATTAACTTCTAGCCTGTCACCTGGGACCTCTACCCCATGGAAGATAATCCTCCAAAAATAAAGAATATTGCACACCATTGTTGCCACAAATAACATGAGACTAACAGACATGGGATACCATCACTAGTAAAGAAAATTGGACTTTGTGACAACAGAGGTAATCCACAACCAATGAAACCAGAACAGGACGCCCTAAGGCCTAAGGGGACCCAGGGGAATCTTTATGGATGAACTGTAGGAGGAACTGGGATTAAAGTACTTATAGTGATGTATTGCCTTTCTATGGGGTCTCTTCTCACTCGCAAGGGGGACACTTTTCCACTCTCTTTGGAAAAACTATGCTTATCTCTGCTTTCTTTTAAATACATACACTCTTTCTTTAAAAAAATTCTGTTTCTATTATGCTATATTGGACTCTCAGCTGCCTCATTTTCCACTCTCCTAGTTCTAGCCCTCTCTTTGACTCAGCCAAACTTGCTAGTTCTGCTGGGTGAACCCAACCATGTCCATTGAACAGCTCAGAGGTGAACTCTCATCTCTAACAATAACAATTTCCATGTCTATTTTATTCTTGATCTATGAAGTACATAATCTCAAAATATTTTGAATATGATGTTTGCTATAGTATCTTAGGAGCAAAGCACTGTGCAGATTTCCTATGTACTCTTATGTGTTTTGGTGTGATTTTCCACCCCCTTAGGAATTTGTACTGAGAGATACAAGCTGCCTTGGTGCCCAGAGAGAAGACTGGAGTGAGGGAGATGTTTAGGCCAGGTTTATCGAAAGGGGAGGGTAACCTCACTGGCTTCGGCAGTGCTAAGGTGGCATCTGTGACTGTGGGCATTTGGGGACTTTTTTATATGGGGCCTTAGTGGGTGGACACATTTCACAACTTGCTGTCAGCATTGGTCAGTTAGGGTCCTTTGGTGTCTTTGTCTTAGGAGAAAGGTTTTGGGGGCTGCCTTATGCTCCCCAACCTGTAGTTTGATGTCAATTAGCAAGTTCATTCAAATAAAATTGTTGATGATAGAATTTAATTAAGGTTATACTTTGTGTTTTAAATTCATTTTTATTCAGGATTGATATTGGTAGTTTTACAATTTTAGTAGATTTTCTGAAAACCAATGTACATCATAGAGTTTTTTTTAATTTTATACAATTCTATTTGTTTTTTAATCTTGGTATTTGACTTGCCATGTTGATACAGGCCATGTGGTCCCCTAGCCAGCTCAGCAGAGGTGAGGGGATGATCTACTGCATCTGCCCTGGCAGTATTGGTGCCCCTGGCAGATGGCAGAGGAACCAGCCAGTTGGAGGGTGGGGGTTGGGGTGGGCTACAGGAGGCTCTAGTAGCCAGAGGGGCCAAACAACTGCTGGGGGGACACCAGTGCCTTAATATCTTCGTCATCTTATACTTGGGAAACAGGAAACCCCCTCATTTCCCAGGCCTGCTCAATTTCAGGTAAGTTTCCTAGGCCTGAACAATTTCATGTAAGTTTCCTAGGCCTGGTAAAGAAAGGGATTGCATCCAATTCATTTGTTGGGCTATATAAATACCCCTAGACAAGTAACCTGGGCAGCCAGGAGATTTTTTCTTGGTACTTTCTATGTATTCTTTTCTATAAAATAAATCCTGTGTTACCACTGATCTGTGGTCTTTGGATTCATTCTTTGAATCTCTGAGACCAGGGACCTACTGAAGAATACATGCCAGTATCAATGTCATTGTGATTAGTTAGAAAGGATGTGTAATCACTTCTAATCAGCACTGCTTTTCTTAAATTGTTGCTTTTACAGGCTTGATCTTTCCTTTACATGTAGCTGTGGTCTCTCATACAAGTCTCTGGAATCAACGCTATTTGAATATCTAATGTGCACTTGGGCTTTTACCGTTGAGATATATGAAGAAATAGAAGACTTGTTTTTCAGAAGTTGTAAAAGAGAATACAAAAAGTGTCTTCAAAAGGTCAGTTTACATTGAACTATGACATAGGTCGCCTATTAAGACAATGAGGGATCATGTTATAATAATGTATTTAGATTCTTCCTGATTTCCTTATTACTTATTCATTAAAAATATTAATTATACAATCAGTATATTACAGATGCTACTATAATAATTTGAGACACAATCATGAAAAAGTGACATTGTCTCTTCCCTCATGGGACTAATATAATCACAAAATGGGAGAAAAACAAATACACACAATATCATTTTAGGTAGGTATGAATGTTACCAAGCAAAATAAAACAGGTAGCATTTTAATTACAATGGCCAGGGAAGACTGTCTTGAGGATAGGTATATGAAGAGGGATGAATGAAGTAAGGAATCAAGACATTTGAAAATATCAGAGAAGAGTGTTCCTGGTTGTGTGACTAGAAAAAGCAACATCCCGGGGGAAATGATCATAAAAGTTAGGAGTGGGACAAAGTACATGACTGGAGTGGAATGAATGAAAGAGTGAATGGCAAGAGATAGTGTTGAAGAATAATTCAAGGACAACACAGTATCTTAATTAGTTTTTATTGAATAATGTTAATAAACAAGGAAAAGGGATGAACACATTAGTAGAATTTCATTCCATGGAGACATATATCAGAAAGGTGTTGTAGATAGATACTTGAAGATATATGACAAAGTCAGTGAGAGAGAGAGAAAGGAGAAGAGAGGGACTCAGAGAGAGAGGAAGAGAGGAAGAGAAAGACAGAACTGATTTACAAAGTTACAAAGTAGTGAAAATGCAGTAGTATCTGAGTCAATAAACCATGTATTCATCCACACTTTGAAATTTAATTTGAAAAGTAGTCATATGAATTCATCTTAGTAAAAGAATAGATTATTTTGGAAAATGAAGAAGCAATGAAGAATTTTTGTTTTATAGTCTCAGTGTGGGGAGAAAGAGATTGCAAAACAAGTTTCCACTGCCTATCAATTAAAGCATGTCTTATCCCCTAGGAATATGGGCTTTAGCAACAACATAAATTCCTGACTTTCAGCAAATTAAATCATGTGTGTCCACAGATGGCAATTGGTTTTTCAAAAATGTTTTCACTTAGAGATTTAGAAATCAAGGTAAGTTATATCTTACTAAATTTCAAAATCCAGATGAATACTTTCTATATTAACACAAATACAGATACTACCTTGCAAAGTACAAGAGGAGAGATGGGGAAAGGCTTATGTGAAACTTACATGGAAAATCAGAAAACATAAACCTGTGGAGGGAGAAAGCACAGTCATGCTCATCTTCCAAGACTACTCTTGCCTTTCTACACACATATATCTGTAACTATATAAAATATCACACACAAAGTTAGCAGGACCACAAAATGATGGGGAAGGAGAAATGGTAATATATTCTGCATCAGTTTAGCCATTGTTTCTGAACCAATGTGCAGGTGCCAAAATATGAGAGCAAGACAGCAAAGACTACCTTTCCCTATTTTATAGAACAGTATCAAGTATAGTAAAATAGAATTGTAAATATGTCATTAATGACTGGATTTACGAAAAAATGAAGTATGAAACATGGTCCTAAGGAATAGAGGTTTGTAAAAAAGGTCCCAGAGCTAAGGTGATGAAGAAACAGATAAAGTAAATGAGATTTTTTTGCTGGAGTGAAGGTCACAACACTGGGTGATAAAGCAGATATAAAGTGAGAACGTGCACATTGTATCTTCTCCTTACTGTCATCTGACATTGTGCATAGAGTGAGGTGTGTTTATAGATTCGGATGATGATGATAATAGTCAGGTGAAGTAAAAAGATGTAAGATTTGATATAATAGCTGCTGGATTTAATTTTATGTAGGGTCTTAGTGTTAGGAGGTCAAAAATAATGGGTAAAATGTAGAAGTACATGGCACACTTCCTGGGAAAAGGACTCAACTGCAACTTGAACTTAAATACAAACAACATAACTTAATCATTTGTACCTTTCTATTAATCCAAAATAAAAAATTTTAAAAATATGAGACCAGCACAGATTGGAGAATATATAAATGAATGTTAAAATGTTAGGTCAGTATTCACTTGTAGAATAAATGACCATTTTTTGTTTTCAGATGTGTTCTTAGATTTGTAAATGATGTTTCCTCAGATGGAAGGGAAGTCCTGCTTCTAAAACTCATTTGGAAAATCCATGAAGATAAGTGATAAATTGAGTTTCTAAGAAGTAATCAACATTTCATCTTTTTGATTTTCTGTTATACCTTCAAGAGTGGCTGAATATCAGACATATTTTTTTTCCTTTCTTATAAATGGGGCCTCCCTCTGTCACCTAACCTGGAGCAAAGTGGCACAATCACAGTTCACTGTAACTTGAACTTCTGGGATCAAGCTATTCTCCTTCCACAGCTCCTGAATAGATGCGAGTAAGGCTTGTGCCTTATGTCTGGATAAGGACACCAGATATTTTTTAAAACTTAAGAGGCCATATATAATCAAGGTTCAGCAAATATTTAAGTATCTACTAGATCTCTGTGAAAGGCAGTATGGAGAACCAAGATTCCAGCATTCTATCCTGACTGGCCATTATATATACATTGATATATATTCCTCCCCACACTTTGTCTTTGTTATTCTCTCCATCTAGAATAAAGTCATTTTTATTTTTCTTGGAGAAATTTCTCTATAAGTTATAGCATAAAGCTAACCTTCTTCATAGATTTTATATTAACCCATTTCTACACCTGCAACAATTCGTATTTCTCTCATAGCACTTACAATGAAATTTTCAAATTTCTTCTTTGGAATTGTATCTCTTTCACTTTCTTGACAGTGTGATAAACATGAATAAATTATTCAAATCATTGCTGGCAAATATAGGACCTCTTAGATATTTAATAAAATAAATTGTAGAGGGTACTCCTCTGTATCCTGTGAGTATTATACATTAATTAAAGACAGATTTGGTCTTTGACTTTTTCATTATTAACTGGAGAACTTTAAAGATTTCCCCCTCACACTTAATAACCTATGTTTACAATGAGCGTCTCCTTCCAGAGAGAATTTCCTAAATGAACTCCAATTTCTGCTAGTTATCATTAGCTTCAGGTGAGTACAATTGTTTTTCAGAAACTTGTGATGAGTTTAAAATAGAATGTATAGAACATATTTATCTCTAATGGGGATACCTGAACCCTGACTTCTCCCAGCATTTAAAAGTTCTCAAATATGAAACAAAATTTTCTGTGCAAACCACAATCACTTCCATATTATCTATAGAATTGGTTTTACAAAAGAAAGTGTCCACTAATAACATATCTAGTGTTGATTGCTTGGAATTTGTAATTCATTGGGAATGATTTCAGTATTTTCCCCGTCTGGAAAAATGCTAAAAAAAAAAAAATCATTTTACTTTTCTTCCTGTGCTTTGAAAAAGACTCTGTCTATAAAACATTAATATCCACAGAGAATAGTTATGTTAGTTCTCCATTGTGTGGTGAAGTTCTTCTCTCCTTCATCCTGCTCATGTAAGTCTAAGATACTATTTGCAATTGCCCAGCAGAATAACTTACCCTCCTTTCTAGTAGCTCATCAGTAAGGTTTCTTTCATGGATGTGCTTCCTTTATTTCATGGATGTTTTTCTTTATGGGCTATACATATGACGTACTTATTCAAATTAAAGTAATCTATTAAATTATAATTGCAAAATAACGTTTATTAAGGACTCCTCTCCTTTTCATTAAGGATCTTCCTCTCATTTTCTTCATGCATTTTGCAAATCAAACTCTAGGAAAAAAAAATAGCATGGACACACAGACACAAAGCTCACAGATAAAAGCTTTATTGTTAGTAGGATCCCTAATAAAGGAACAGCAAACCTGGTAAATATCTAAAAATCACTATGTACATTAAGAAAACAGGAGTATGAAATTACCAGATAAACTAACCCTGGAATGTTACTTTCTTGTAAGTTTTTCTCCAATATGAGTTTCTATCGAGAAGATAGATCTTTTTCTCTTCTTTCTTCTCCATGTCCGGTAAGTTCTAGCAGAAAAAGTGGCAGTGCAGTGAAGCTAATTTTATTCTTGGTTCTATTTTATGCTCAAGTGAGGCTAGCAGAAAGAGAAGCATATTTGATCATTTATCTGAAAGGATCGATAATTACAGTGCTGTTTTTTATTTTACCAGAAATCAGGATAAAGTGAGAAGTTGAACAAGCACCATTAGTGGGCAGTCAAGAATCATTTCTGGTATACACAATGGCATTTTGTGACAGATAGAATGTCTGTGCTTAATGATACCCAGTTCCATCCTTCTTCATTCTTGCTGCTGGGCATCCCGGGACTAGAAGATGTACACGTCTGGATTGGATTCCCCTTTTTCTTGGTATATATTGTTGCACTTCTAGGGAATGTTGCTATCTTGTTTGTGATCCAGACTGAGCACAGTCTCCATGAACCCATGTACTACTTCCTGGCCATGTTAGATTTCATTGACCTG
>CAUYON010024579.1:0-26720 GCA_963573935.1 Arctocebus calabarensis | reverse complement strand
CTTCATGGTTCCCATTCCAGCCTTCTTAACCATCCTCTGTCAAAGTCTATAGCATGTGATGACTGGAAGTGTAGTAACTCAACATCCCATAAATTGAAGTTCAGAATTCTCTTTGTAGGGAAATAATTTACATGAAGATTTTAGCAGTGGATTCCAATCATGATATGCCAGATACAGTTTGCTGGGAAAGATTGAATGTATTATTTGCTTTGATTGTTAAGATAAGTACTCATGAACTTTTTTTTCTAATTTTTTGTGGTATTACATGAGGGTTAATACATTTACAGAGAGAAGCCTTAAAATATAACATCCTTGTTCTGCATCAGCTGTCATATAAATAGAAATTAAAGATGTGCAAGGCTTATTAATTTTTATTTTTCATGTTCTGCCTGGTCTATGCTTAGTCCTTGGAGAACTGCTGTCACTGGTAGTATTTAAATGAATTATCAAATGGAACTTCTCTCTTCTTTCATTGTTCCATATAGCACATGATAAAATATTTTTGGGTTATTCAGTGTAACATTTTGTATTTCCCATTTTTTTCCTTATGGTAGTCCTTAGAGCGTTTCCTATTTATAGTTTTGTATTAATTGTGACTAGTTCGGGATGTTACCAGTCCGAATATTACCTGTTATCCGTATAACCTGAGTTTATTATTTTAAGACTCTCTCTGGAGTCTTCATTATCCATGGAACTCTGTTTTGAATTTTCAAGGAGTTTAATTTTTTTGTTTTTTTTATTTACGTATTTACTTAGAGACAGAGTTACCCTCAGTAGAGTACCATGGTATCATTATCATAGCTCACAGCAACCTCAAACTCTTGGGCTTAAGTGATTTTCTTGCCTCAGCCTCCCAGGTAGCCTGGACTACAGGCACCCACCACAATGCCCGGCTATTTTTAGAGACAAGGTCTGGCTCTGGCTCAGGCTGGTCTTGAACCTGTGAGCTCAGGCAATTCACCTGCCTCAACCTCCCAAGTGTTGGGATTACAGGTGTGAGCCACTGTGCGTGGCCTTTCCAAGCATTTTAAAAGATTGATGGGCAACTTATTTTCAGGGCAGTAGCACTGGTAGGTCGATGTCCATTCTCTAAGATAGTTTTACTGTGTTCCCTGGCCAAACCTCGAATTTTGAAGACTTGATTTCAGTTCTGTGGTTATTCTTGCTAGCATTTGTGTCACCTGGAGAGTAAACAAAATTGACATCTCTGTTTCTTTCTTCAGTCTGGCTTTGTAAAGATGCATTGTGACTGGGAGGGGTGGCACAGCACAATGGAGCAATGGCTGCCCAGGAGTCAGGAGAAGCAGGTCTTAGTTCTGAGACTGAAATGGAGACACCTAGGCACGTAGTACAGTTACCTTACAATGAAACACTGGCTAAGGTTTCTCTCAGGTCTCTCTGTCCTTACATTTTAGTGTTCCGGTAAATTGTACTACTGATCCAGAGGTTTCCATGGAGACTGCTGGAATTCCTTCAGAGTTCCTTATACATGAATTCCTTATACATGAAATTAGGGTTTACGTATTTTGGTGACATTACTGAGTTGACTTTTTTAAATGTTTAATCCCATATGGTAGTATTAGCTGTAAATCATTTGCCTTTCTCTATGGCTGTATACATTAGACTAATTTATACAATGAATTTATTCATTCATTCACTCATTTTGAAGATATTTATTGAACACCTATTTTATATGGGCACTACGTGAGGTCCTGGGCTATCAGGATGAGCAAGCTCCCACGTCAGAGGGCAAGAAAGTGTGGTGACCTGTAACACAAGTATATGGTCTGCACTGCAGCACGCAAAGTTATCCTTGGTGGATGGCTCAGAAGGTGAAGGAGGCTTCTCCAGTGGTAATCGCTCATCCTGACTTGTCAGAGCCCTCTTTCTCCATCAACTGGGCTAGGTTTGAAGGACACTAGGTCCATGCCATGGACAAAGGTGTCACGAAGAGATGAAACAGCTGGTATTTGTGGATTCAGATGAGAGGATAGAGTTTGGGAAGCATATGAGGGGAAAGTAAGGAATAGAGGGAGGAGAAAAATGGTTGAGATCAGAAAGGAGGGGTATCCAGAGTGCTTAGACTGTGACAACACGAAGACATGCATAGTGAGGGAAAGAGGAGGGTCTCAGAGGATTCCTGGGTTTCTGGCTTAGGTAAGCACACCAGAAAGTAAAAGCGCAGCCATTTCATTAAAGATAATAATAATAATCACATAACACACCTATGCTACTTGAAGTGTGTGAGCAAGAATTGTCACCAACACATAAGGAACGTTTACTCCAGTTGGTACTTTAAGCTGGTGGGACCCCTTGATCTTCCCTGCAGGCTGGGGAGGGGCTCTAACTCACTCAGACCTTCCCCCCATCACCAGCAGACCACCCTGTCTACTGAACCCCTTTAGTCTCCTGCACTCCATCCTTTACCTTTGTCTAATTTTTATTCTGATATGCTCCATTGGTGTCATCGTTGGAAAACAAATCTTTATTTTTCCCTATGTTTATAAAGTTTGTTGTTCTGAATGGAATGTTTTTGAAAGTTGCTTTTTACACACAATCTAAGGTTTTGTTTTCTTTCCTTGAGAGCAGAGTACTCCATAGTAGTATTTGACTAAGATATATTGTGCCTATCTGTGCCTAATGAAGCGCTAACCGCAGTAAATGATGAGTGGCAGTTTAATCAATTCAGTTCCTTCAGCAGTCACCAAGGGCATGGGGAATGCAATTTTTTAATCTTTCACTTTCCAAATACTGCAAATGCCAAAATGAAAAGATCACATCTATTATATGTTAGACTTTTTTTTACAGATTGTGAAAAAAATTTGCTTTTTAATTTTGATCTTTTAGAAGCTGACCTGGTGGGAAGCAAAACACTTTGGTCTTTTTACAAAAATATACGTTCCTTCAGAGAACGGTGAGATAAGTAAATGGCTACCTTAGTGCATCACATAATTGCCTAATGGTGTATGTCAGTGAACCATGGCTAAATAAAATTACCTATTAAGTTAATTAATGTGGAACCTTTCTGAGCTGGTGCTGCATGCCTGTGTGTTAAATTTAGAGTGTGTCTTGCATTTTCTAACTTATTTCCCAGGTCTACTGTTTCTTTGTTCTTTCTTCCTTTGGTTGGCACCTGAATACACACTGAGAGAATTAATGTGAGTTATACTCCTTTCAAAACAGAATTACCTAAATTGCTTTATATTTGTGCTCCTCCACATCTGATTTTGAGAAAGGCAGCATCAGTATGGCTTAGAAGCTCATTCGAAGTGCAGGGTCTCAGGCCTCAACTCCTACCTAAAAAGATCATTTGTGTCATAGTTGGAGAATCTGAATTCTGACGAAATTCCTACATGGTTAGCATTCATATTAAAGGATCAAAAGCATCCCTTCAGGTTCTTTTGCTGGGTAAATACATAGGCTTTGAGGACATTTCCTGTGCCAGTGTAATGTTAAGAGGCAGAGAGACAAAAGAACTAATGAATGACAGTCATCTGCTTGCCTCCTGGCAGAAGGTGCTTGAAGCTGCCTTTAGCCTTTGCATTTGACAATGCAGATGATTCTGAATGTCTCTAAATAATTCTCTGAACTTGAGCAGATGCTTTTTCTGACTTTCAGTTAGGGAGGTCTGCATAAAAAGGGGCAGGTCTCTACTATGGTGATGGTGTAAGTTGGGTGGGTCATTGTGTCCTCCGCATATATGGGAATGCCCAGGCTGTGCACCATCCCTTCTGGGCTTTGCTGGTAAATGCTGCAACTTAAGAGTGAAACTTTAACTTTCTGCTTAAATGTGTCTGTGCCAAGGAATCTCGAGCCTTTGCTATTAAATGGATGGAATTAAAAACTAAATTCTAGATGTTTTTTGAGATTTGAATTACACTGTATTTTAAAATATTGAAGTCTTTCTGCATTGTCTACTGAGATTGAGCCAAATTTTGGCCTCGAGAATTAGGGAAGAGGAACAATTTTATTTTTTGGTATATTTTGAGTAAGGCCAAAATTAGATTAATGTCAACTAAAGAAATAATAACATTTAGGTCTTATTTTGTCCTTCATGTGAGATAATCATTTATTGGGTAAATTGCCATCTTACAACAATGTTGACTTTAAAAGAAAATCTAAAATCTACCGGGTACATTCAGCTTGAAATGTCATGTGTCAAATGCAGATATTCTTTGAGAATACATTATTGAGTAATTAATCATTATTTTAGTTGAAAGATAGAAAGCTACCCTGCATCATAAAATCCTATCAACTTGGATGAACAAATACTTGTGCTGCATTGAATATTAGCTGGTGACGTTAGTGACCTAACCCTATTTTAGTCACGTCCAATAGTGTTGCCATATTGCTGTAACCCCTTTCACTTATTTGTACTAAATCTTTAAAAGTAAAACAACAAATTTTCTTTCTGAGAAAGGTAATAGTGGCTAATACTTTTACAAGTAAAGAAATAATTTGCAGCTATAGAAAGTATCATAGGAAGCATGAAATTAGGGAACTTCACCCAGTCTGAGAAGTCAGGAAGCCTTCCAAAAAAAGTAACATTGAACTTGTCTGTTCCCTGCTCTGATGGAGAAAAGTTCTTTCTCCTTCCTTTCATTTTTTCTCTTCATCCCCCACACCACCATCTCGTGCCCCATATACAATAACTTATGTAACTTTTTTTAATTTTGAGTTCATTTGCTGTAGAATGTATACATCAATTGTTAAATATCTTTATATCAAAATTAATTAATCTTTTATTAATTTTCTGACCAAATGAAGGTGGAACTTTAACTGACATTTTATATTCTCATCCTGCAGTTCTGGATGGTTTTTGCTTCCAACAAAAGTTTATCAAAACGTACAGAGGCATTTTGCTTTTACTTTTTTTTTCTCATATGGGGAAAATGTAAAATAATTAGCTCTTCTACTTATAATGACTAATTCTGTAGGCAGTCCTAAGAAAATGCTGTCTTTCTTCATTTTCTCATTTTTTGAAATTAACTTTAAATTTTAAAACAGCTTTAGATTTATACAAAGATTGCAGAGGTAATAGAGCGTCTGTTTATACTTCTCACCTGGCTTTTGCTTTTGGTAACATCTCACCTTCCTATAGTAACATAACCACAGAGAAGGAACCCAGGTTAGTGCAGTGTTTCCAGCTCAACAGCTTCACTTCGATTTCTCTAGTTCTCTCCCGATTTCTTCTTTTCTGTTGTACAATCCCATCCAAGATACAGTATATTTCTTTGTCATATGTCCTTAGTCTCCCCTGGGTTATGATAGTTTCTGATGCTTTCCTTGTTTTTGATGACCTTCACAGTTTGTACCATTTATATATTTTGTGAAATGTTCCTCATTGAGCTGTCTCGTATATTGGCGAGAAAGCAGTGGTGAAATGACATTCTTATCGCATCATATGAAGGGTACATGGTATCAACATGACTTATCACTGATTACATGGCCGAGGTTGTGTTTGCCCGTTTTATATCATAAATTTGCTATCCATACCTGCTTAACTACCTCCACCCTTAACTACCTCCATACCATAATCTTTGAAAGCAAGTCCCTAAATTCAGCTCATCCTGAGTAGCCAGGGGGAAGGAGGGTTTTCAATTCATTCATTCAAGAAATGTTTTTTAAACCCTTACCTATGTGCCTGATACTCTGCTGTGCCCTGGGGTCAAGGTGATAACCACAACCTTTCCCTGGTTTTGTGGATCCCACATCCAGAGGAGACATATGCACCAAAAAGAAAGACAATTAAGTTTTATAAGGGGAACAAGCTAGAGAAAGAAGGGTGAGACACGGGTCTGGGCAGCACGGAGCAGCCTGCCTTCCATGTGGTGGCTGTGAAAGAGCTTTCTCAGTAGGGCCATGTGAGCTGACCTTGGAATAACAAGACGCAATCATCCACGTACAGGGTGGGCAAAGGGGAAAACAGCTCATGACAAGATCTTGGAATGGGAAGGAGTATGGCCTGTTTGGGGAACGGAGAGCAGAGCAGCATGGCTGGTGCAGAGGCACTCTCTTGGAGAGAGGTGTGATGTGAATTTGGAGAGCCAGGTCAGCCTCACACTGGGTGGGGCCTTCCTGCCTCCAGGCTCCGGTTCTGATTTTCAGGGAGAAAAAAAATGCTCAAGGTATAATTTAAAAAGGCGACCACTCTCCTCTCAACATAGGGGCACTGATATAGGGTATGGGTTGAGAGAGGCAGATACAAAGAAAATCCTCCAAATCACTATGGAACCCAGCAACTTTATGCTTATAAAATTCAATTTAACAGGTAAAATTTTCTAGTGTTCGTAAGATACAAGGTAGCATTTCCAAGCAATGAGGTACTGCTCCCCCGTCTTCTGAATACAAAATGAAAACTCTTTGTAAAAAGGTCATAAAAATAAACTCCCTTTTCCCTGTCTCTGCCATGCAAAACCTTCTTTGAGAAGAAATTCTTATAGAACTGCTTGTAGAAGCATCCTTATTAAAAATCACTTTACATGTTTTCTCTCAACTTACTTCTCAGTTAAAAATATTTTAGAGATTAAAATACCCATCTTTAATCAAATTTTAAGGACCTACTAATTTTTGGCACAGCATATTTTACCACATGAAAATTGGGGAAAATAATGAAAAAATATCATATTTGAGAGGTCATTTTTTTATTAATTATTTCCAAATAATTATCTGTAGTATCTTTTTTTTCTCAGTAACTGATTAAGGTGATTTCTTTTATTTACTTGTTTTTAAACAAATAGAACATAATATAGATCAGTTCACAAACTCTGTAATCAGTCAAATGATAAATATTTTAGGCTTTGCAGAGTGAGGATTTGGTCTCTGTAGTAACTACTTTATCATTTTAATGAGAAAGCAGCCATGAATGATAACGACACCTAAACAAATGTGTGTGATTGTGTTCCTTTAAAGCTTATGTATAGACATTGAAATTTAAATCTCATATAATGTTCATTTGCCACCACATATTCTTATTTTGATTTTTTTAAACCATTTTAAAATGTAAAAGCCATTATGGCATGGACAGTGGACTTCTCTCTCTCTCTCTCTTTTTTTTTTTTTTTGTAGAGACAGAGTCTCACTTTATCACCTTCGGTAGAGTGCCATGGTGTCACACGACTCACAGCAACCTCCAACTCCTGGGCTTAGGCGATTCTCTTGCCTCAGCCTCCCAAGTAGCTGAGACTACAGGCACCTGCTACAATGCCCAGCTATTTTTTTGTTTTGCAGTTCAGATGAGGCCAGGTTTGAACCTGCCACCTTCAGTATATGGGGCCGGTGCCCTACTCGATGAGCCACAGGTGTCGCCTGACTTTTCTCTTTTTTAACTTTCTTTTCTATTTTCCATGCAAAGCCATATGAACAACCCTTGGCTGTCTCAAGATTCCTCACTTCACTAGATCCCATTTTCTACCTCGAATGCCCAATTCCCTCTCCCAGTGCTTTGACCCTGTAATCCACCAGCTTCAGCTCTTCTAGCCCTTTCAGATGTCAGCTTTGCAGATGGTGCTCACTGAGCGAGGCATGTCTTCTCATGCCCTTTAGGTGTGATCAGGGAATTGTGTAACACAGATGAGAAAAACTGTGTCTTTGGCATGTAGACGCACTCAAAAGAAGCTTGATAGAGGTTTTCCCAAAACTAACACCAGTCCTAAAAGTTTACATGATCTAACCAATAATGAAAAGCTGAAAAAAAAAAATTTAAACTATATTAGACTCCCCAAACCAATGTCATCATTATGCTAGAGGAAAGCCTAAATTATCTCCATGTTCCCTTTACAGAAAATATCATAGAGTTGTCAAAAGAAGAGTTAGTTGAAGATTACACCACCAAATTCTAGAAAGAAAAGTATTAGAGAGGTTTATCAGACAGTTAATAATAAATGATACATTACAAGAAGTCCTAAAAGCCACCACTAAAGTCCCCGTATGTAGGGAAAATGGGACATTGGAGCTAAATGTACCTTTATTTCCAAAATATGTATTACAAAATTTTACAAAGAAATTGCCAAAATGTAGAAAACATTTTGTAAATATTTAATAAATTTTGTAATGAATATTCTAAAGGTTCATTTATCGCCGATGTCCCATTTTCCTTATATATGGTGACTTTAGAGGTAGCTTTGGGACACCTGTATTTTTCTGAATTTTAGATTATTCACCACATTTGTTAGCTCTTAACATTTTGTGATTTCTTTTGATTAAGTTTCTTATTCTAAATTCACTTTTACGCCCAACTTTTATTCATAAATTTGTATTCATTTTCAAACAAAGACTCCCAAATTATATGACCTTCTAGCCTTAAAAGGTCTTCTGTCTCTGCTTTTACTGACAAGGGTTTATCAATTCAGCTTGAACTCTTGTTTTGAATTGTGATGAAAAAAAAAAAAATCATTCATATACCTAAGACATAAAGTTGGAAATTTTGAGTTCAAAAACACTGAAAAATGTGTGAGCGCAGGTGGGTGTTTATATGTTCCCTTCCCAGGTAACTAACCCTAACATAAGATTTTAACGCTGGTCTATCCTGTCACACCTTTAACTATTACGTTTTTGTGACCAGTTCTTATTCTCAAAAACTTTAGATTTAGGATTATTTAAATTCTGAACAGAAGCAACAAAACAGACATTTGTTGGCAGAATACTGTATATCACAAGTATAGCGCTTAAGGGCATCAATTTTTTCTCAGTGAACCACTCTGCAGTCAGCTTAATCCATCAAAAGAGAGGGAGCATAAGGCTAAGAGAGGAGAGAGGAAGGGGAGGAAGAAAGAGAACAGGTGCAGTAGCCCCTTTATGTCCTTACATCCAGGAGCTCCTACTGCTCTTTGGCAATAATGCAGCTCCAGTGGTAAAGAACTCTTCTATATTCATATGTTGATACCTTTGCATTTTCTCGTGGTTTATATCTTTTTAAGTCCTTTAAGTAGAATTCTCTCAGCATCATTAGTGTGCACTCAAACGTCTTTGAACAAGCTGATGCCATAGGAGACATTCATTAGGAAAGTCTGAGTCCCTTAGCCAGCTAGGCAGGTAAGCACCTATAGAAATTCTACATCGTTCCCTTCCAGCAGAACTGAATTGAAGCAATCATTTTTCTTTTAATCATTCTAAGTATCATATTAATGGGTGCTACGTGGACTAAGCATAAGCATAAGTAGTAAAATAAATTCTATAAATAGTTCTGACAGTGTAGCAGACACCCTCCTAACCAGCCCAGCTGTGTGTGTATGTGTGGAGGTGGGGGTGGGCTATGGCTTCTGGTGGGGCTATGCACAATCACAGTTGCAGCTTGTGGTGGGAAAGATGGAGGCTGGAAGGTGGAGACTAGAGGGTGTAAGCTGAATGTGGAAAAGGAAGGTGCAAGTAGCTATTTAAGCTCCAAGACATTTTATGTAAACAAGTAAGAAAACAATAGAAATGTGGGTCGGTAGTCTTAGAAAAGAATTCTTGTCAGGAAAATTTGAAAAACCATCATACTGGAATTACATATAGGCTTAACCAGACATCTGGTTAACCAGACATTATAAATACCCAGTATTTATAAGCATATCATTGCGTTTGAATATACTAATAAAGTAATTCCCTCATATACTTATGTTGTGTCTCATATTTAAAATGAAAACAACTTTTGTTAAAACCCATCTGCCTAGAATAGAACACTGATTTTACATTAGTTCTTTATTACTTAAATAAATGAAATTAAATTTTTAAACATAAAGTAGCATTATTTTTGGTTTTTACCATGTTGAGACTGTATATTATTGGTGTTTAATTTGTTTTTTTGTTTTGTTTTGCTTTGTTTTTTGAGATAGAGTCTCACTCTGTTGGCCAGGCTACAGTGCCTTGGCATCATAACTCACAGCAACCTCAAACTCCTTGCCTCAGCCTACAGAGTAGCTGGGACTAGAGAGAAGTACCCACCACAATCCCTGGCTAGTTTTTAGTGGAGACAGGGGTCTTGCTCCTGCTCAGGCTTTTCTCCAACTCCTGAGCTCAAGCAATCCACCTGCCTCCACCTTACAGAATGCTAGGATTACAGGGGTGAGCCACCATACCCCGCCCGTTTGTGTTCAATTTGAATAGAAATTATGTGCTGGCCTGGTGCAATGGCTCTCACCCATTATCCTAGCACTCTGGAAGGCTGAAATAGGTGGATCTCTTGAGTTCGAGACCAGACAGAGCAAGAGTGAGGCCCTGGCAGGATCTTAACCTAATGAGCACAATGAAAGGGTGCATACACATCTTTTAGAACTGGGGCTTTACCTTGTAATCTAAAAATTTGTGATCTCATATTAATTTGAAATAAAAAAAGAGAGGAAAAGAAAAATAGCCGGGTGTTGTGGTGGGTGCCTGTAGTCCCAGCTACTCAAGAGGCTGAGGCAAGATAATCACTGGAGTTCAGGAGTTTGATATTGCTGTGAGCTGTAATGCAATAGCACTCTACTAAGGGTGACAAAGTAAGACACTGTCTCAAAAAAAAAGGAGAAAGACAGGAAGAAAAATAAATTATGTGCTATAATGGGGAAGAGATTCCTAAAAATACATTACTTCTTTAATTCAAAAAATTGTTTCTATACAACGGTGGTAACATCTGGAGCAGCTACAGCAAAGTTGATCACTTGCCCTTCACCTCTGATGTTCTGAAATCAATTAAAGACCCAAGGGTTTGCTCTCCCTAAAGTGAAGATGCATGCAGCAATTAAAGAAGCGTCCCAATGTATTCATGGCTTTGTTAGAATAAACTCTTTCAAACTAGAGGAGGTAGAGATGTCTGGAAAAAACAGTGGATTATCTGAACATCCAGGTCTCCAGAAAGCAAGAACCAGGTCACTTCAGGAGACTTTCCCTGTAGGAGTATGTGGCCATTCATGCATGTGACTGATCCCAGGTGCACGTAAATGTCTCACCATCCTTCTCCCAAATGACTTGTTCTCTAAAGTTCTAGAAGAAAGACCTCATTGGCTCTCTGCCCGTGCCCTGAATTGGTCGTTCTGTTGGGTTAGGAGGTTGCTGTTGCCTGGGAGCCAAAGTTTGCAGCATGCTGGACTACCTGTGAGCATGGGGGTTAAGTTGGGGGAGGAGGTTGAGTATAGTCAGTCGATGGCTGCTATGTTGAGTAAGGGCATAATCAATAAGCTGCCAAGAAGAACAGTCTAGTCTGCTGAAAGATTCATGGAGGGCTTCAGGGAATGGGGTGCAATTCAAACAAGATTATAGAGGTTGTGTTGTGTTTAGATACCAACTGCAGATAGGTGAAAGAGGATATTGTAGGTAGTGAGGCAATGTGAGCCCAGTTGCAGAGCACTTGAGTACATCAGTCTGGTCCAGCGATCCTCAGTGTGGCTGTCCTGAATCATCTGAGCAGCCGGTGTCAAAGCCTGGGCTCCAACCAGACTGACCACAACAGGATCTCTGGGCTGTGTGGTCAGAGCATTTGTAGTTTTTAAAAGTTCCCGGATGATTCCGATGCAAAGAGGACTGAGGACCACTGAACAGTTAGCGACTACAGCATGCTCTGAGTAGCTGGAGAAAGATGCTAGGACACGACTACGGAGCCTCTTCTGCATCAGCTGAGGACATCTCAGGGGTATCCAGTGAGTAAGTGGAGCCACTGGGATTCACTATTTTATTGGTCTCCATTGTTTTCTGAGTATAATTGTATCTTTTTGGAGATCTTTCAGGACAGGTCAGCAGGCAGGGAAAGGAAAGTTATGGGATCTAAGTATGTGTCACACAGTTCTTGGTACTCATCACGGATGTCATTTATCCACTCACAGGTTCTCTTTAGGAGAAAACAAACTCCAGACATAGTTTTCTAAGCAGAATGTATCGAAGCTCTGCAATGATTCTTTCTTCTCTGTTTAGGGGAGTTGGCTGCATCTTTGTTGAAATGATCCAAGGAGTTGCTGCTTTTCCGGGAATGAAAGACATTCAAGATCAACTTGAACGAATATTTCTCGTAAGTTCTTTGCTGAGTGCTTCTGTGGAAAATTGGTGTTTAATTGGTTACTTAGTGACAAATTCTACTCAATGGAAAGTGATTTAGAACAAATTAATCCATTGTCACATTTAGTTCTAACATATTTTTTGGACTTTTGAAAAAGCAGAAAATTAGTCAAAATTGTGTTTTTAAACTATGTATTTATTGCACATAGCAAAATATGTCAAATGGTAAGAAAGAATAGGATGTGAGAGGCAATGGGTTAAAAGTGAGGATTCTTACTCCAGCCCGGGTGACAGAGCAAGAATCCAGCTCTAACAGAGGGATTCCAAGTAATTCACATAGATACCCACTGCTCCTTGGCTGTGGGCTTTGATTGGTAACTTTTCCCTCATAAAGCAGGGCACGGAAAGTGGAAGGACAGTGACTTTACATGGAGACACCAGACAAACAGTACCTTGGCCAGCGTGTCCCCTTGAGGAGATATGCTGAGAATGGCACTTTGCCTCTGTGATCCTCCTCCCAAATGATAACTCCTGTCCAATTGTGGAAAACACTTCACACAAACCTAAATCGAGAGCCATTCTACAAAACACCTGGGTCGTACTTCTCAAAACTGTCAGGGTTACCAAAATAAGGAAAGTCTGAGAAACTGTCAAAACCCCAAGGAGACTAAAGAAATGTGACAACCCATTGTAGTATAGTTTCCTTGATGGAATCCTGGAACTGAAAAAGCACGTTGGGGAAAAGTGACACCCAAACAAATTTGTTTAGTTAGTATCATGTACCATTGTGAGCTGTGACAAAGACATCATATAAGGTAAGATTTTAGCAAGAGGAGAAACTGAGTGAGGCGTTTATACAAACTCTATTATGCTTTGCAACTTTTCTATGAATCTAAAACTATTCTATAATAAAATTAAAAGTTTACTTAAATTTTTAAAAATCTTTAGAATATATAAGTAGTCTTGTGTTAGACTTTCTAGATTTAGTACCTTGCTCTGTTATTTTTTAGGTATGTGACTCCGGGCAAAGGATTTATTAGACACCTGAGCTTTAGTTTTCTCATGGGTGAAACAGAGATTAATAATACCACCTATCTCATAGATTGCTTTGTGGAATAATTGGCTTAATATACATAAAGTACTTTTAGAAGTGTGCTTGGCATATATTAAATGCTCTATAAATATGAGTGGTTATTATTTCCATTGCATCATTTTTAGGCTAAATACTTAGTAGAACTTCTACATTAGCTAATATTCATATAAACCTATTATTTAAAACATGGAATCAGAGCTAGAAAAATTAGGGTGTTTGTTAAAAGGTTTTAAACTCTATACCTGGTGGTAATAAACATTACCATGCATCTTCCTTCCTTAGTAAAACTCTTGGATGAAATCACTGAGGCATATTTTAGGATGGTTTATGTCAAGAGATGTACTTATGGGATTATTATCCATTTTAATTAAGCAAGTATGGCATTAAAATATAGCTTTCATATTATGTACAGGAACTTGAGTAGGAGGTAATGATACAAACTAAGAAGACTTCATCTTCTACTTCTACATCTTCTACTGTGTTCAACTTGATGTCAGCAATAATATGTAAAAAAAGGACACTGGACACTAGAAGATTAAAGTACATGTGATTCCACCACATAGTACCAAGTGTCCCTGAGAGTCCCTGTCCAGTAAAAGCAAATGGACAAGCAGCAGAACCCCAACACAGAAACCCTCCCTGAAGTGTTGTCTTAGTGGTTTTTTTCTTCCAGCAGCGATCTGTATCCACTTTCTTTCAATTTTATTTTATTGTATATCTATAAATTCTTGCTTGCTAATGCTAAAGTGATTTCTTATGATTATAAAAACAATGTATCTTTATAATGCAAAATTCCCACAATGTCAAAAAGTATACAAGCTGAAAAAAAATCACCCCTAGTCCTACTACCCAACGAAAACCACATTTAGTGTTTATATAGGTATTCTTTGTAGACATTTTTCTATACATATATAAAAAGATTGAATCGTATCTCGCGTACTTTTTTGTAACTAGCTGCCTTTACTTACCAATTTGTAATTAGCACCTTTCATTGAAAAATAAATTCAGAAGCCTAGCATCACTCTTAGTGACAGGGGAGTGTTTCACTGTTTGGATGAGACATTATTTACGAGCCCAGCACTGGTAGCTTGTTGACTAGAGCACTGCCAGACACATCTATTGCGTGGTGTCTTATTGTTGAGAATAATTATTAGAATTGAAAGTACTTCATTTAACAAAATTTAGTTTTCATAGACTTATTGACTGTTCTTATACATTCATCCCTTCCTCTATCGTCATGAAACCCACTCTTCTCCTATTGACAAGAAAACCCGTTATTGTTATTGACTTCATGATTATATTTTATCTGTGGAAATAATACAAAATTGGGTTTTCTGATCTTACTATAAATTCATTTGTGTCTATAATCCTTAGCATAAATGTACAGTTTTTATAAACATACTTTCTTTTATCTAATCTATTTTCATTCAGTTACCTTAAATAATTTTTCCACAATTTTCTTAAAAATTGAAACTTTTCTGTATACTTTGTCATTGGGAAACACAAGAGGGGATTTTAATGGACTTCAGTTTGCATCATACAGTTTTATGCAAAACCATATATGCCAATTTTTAGCATTTTTATTTATTTAAAACTCAAGTATAATAATAGTAATACCACCAAATTACATCCTGAGAATAATTTCCTAAATTTTAGATTTCACATACTGTTTTACTCTTTGATAGCTGTTGAATAATAGTTATGTAACTTTGTAAAATTACTGCTTTGTTTTATGCTAGAATTGTTATTTAAAAATCAGAAAACTTCAAATGGGAATAATATACAAAGAAATATCTCCACCTAAGTATTACTTTAGCAGAAATTTTAAATTTAAATTTCCTTTTAAAAGAAAGGAAATGGTTATATAAATGAGGTATATTATGTAATAATGGAACCAAAAATATGAGTTTCATGAAAGCATAATTTATTGACATAGTTTAGTCAGTGTTTTCATTTGAAATATATGTATAACGTAAGTAGTTTCCAAAGTAATTTCCTATGGGTAATATCTTGTTGGATTGCTTCCTGTAAGGAGATTTTGCTATTATTTCTTAATTTTCTGGCATTAATTTCCTCATTTTATGGGTATTCAGAGACCTTTGAGCTATGACTAGGCTTTTAATAAGTCAAAGAAATAAATCACTGTAAAATTCCTTCAGGATTGTTGATACACTGAACCATTGTTTGCTCTTGTTAGAGCACAGAGGCCCATAAATGCAGATAAGTGTCATGATTGACGGCAATACATCTTTATTTACTATAGTTACTTTACATGTATAATTCCTTGCACAAGTAAAATGTCCTTTGACAAGTAGGAAATAAAGATCATCTGTATGAAACTGATGCTGTAGAATTTAATAATGTTATGATTTGCCTTGAAGAATTAGACAAAACAAGGTAAAGAGAAATCTACAGAACTTCTTTTGAGAGTAGATGTTATCATCTTCAATATTTTATTTTCTCCACTGAAATGTTTAGATTTGCAAGGGCTAGCTAGCACTATATCACGTTAAACAAGGAAATTCTCTCAGGAGTGGCATGGTCAGTAGAAGAGGAAATTTCACAAACGCAATACAGTTTAATCACTGAGAAAATATGCTTTTCCTCTGTGACCTTTTCTGTCTGATCTGAAGAGGAATGACTGTTAAATTGCGATTAAGTCCACTTTAACAGGCTTCTAATATGAACTGCCAAACTCTCGTAAAGTGGCAGTTGTGTATCTGGCCTCTGGTAAAGCATTGCCAAGGAGATAATCAACTTTGAAAAGTCATGAAACATGGGATTATTTCGATTGTTGTGTGTTTTAATACAAGGATTAAGTCTATTCATTTGCCTTTGAACTATCCGTAGAAAGGTGTTTAATAACTCTGAAGCACAAATTAATAGTTTATTACCCAAGATAGCTAATATAATTAGCTCCCGCACACTGAGTCTTTATAAAAAATGCAAAAGGCAACAAAGATTAGATAATAAAAGCCTTTATATTTTTCTTTCTAAACCTCCTCCCTTTTTTCTTTCTTCTCTCCTGTGGTGGAAGGGAGCAGTTCACATTTTTAACAAATCCAATGAATTTATTTCCAGAACATAAAATCCCTGTTCATATACATAAAATGAGCTAACTGTGCTGCAATCTGAGATTTCACCATTAAGTCATTTTCATTATAGTTGCGATGCTTATATGTAAGAAAGGAAGGAAAGGGATAGAATTTTGACAAATTATAGTCAAGGCATTTTGAATTTCCAGGTGAATAGGCACCTGTTTTTCTAAGCAGCAGCTCTACTCTTGGTTGCAAAGTGATTTCTTTCTATTTCTTCAGCATTTCCCTCTTTTTAATATGGCATGATATATTCTCTGCACCTCCATTAGTTGCAAAAATAAGGAGCAAATGCATTCATCCAGTTAAATATATATTCAGAGTGACAAAAAAATCACAACTAATGAAACAATTTGTATTCCAGTCATGTTGTTCCAAATTGAAAAAGAAGTCTACTTGGTGGAACCCTGGGAATATGTGTCTCTCTCACTACAAAACAGCTGAGCAAATGGCACAGAGTGCTAGGAGTGCTTGCACAGCTGTCTGAGACCTTTGGCAGATGCCTCAGGTTTGGGTGGCTCCAGGCCCAGTGTACGACAGGCATGGCAGAGTTGCTGGTGTGATTCTCTTTCTCACGTCTGTTCTTTCTCTCCCTGTCTTTGCAAACCCTGACTGCCCCACCTTTCTCTGTCTCTGGAGTCTCCTGCATGCAGTGAGATTCACCCAACAGTTGTTAGAAAGTATCGTGCATTATTTGTTTGGTACAGTTGTTAAAATATTCCTCTTCATCAATATATATGATTTGAGAGTGTATGTGTGTGAGAGAGAGAGAGAAAGAGAGAGACAGAGAAGAGGGGAGAGAGAAGGGCCGCTTGCAACTTCGAAAGTTCCTACAGTATTCAGCCTGGCATTTGAGTCAGATTCTATCTTAAGCCACTGTGCTTTGCATTGACCTGACTATAGATGCATAGTCTGCCAACCAGTCCCTGTCTTTAGTTCTCCATTGTGGCTGTTTCCAGGGTCTTAGAACTGGAACCATAATCTGTGGCTTCATCATTGGCCAGGGCAGCCTTAGAGAATGAAAGGGAAAGTGGACACTCCCATTCCAGTGGATGTAGCAGCCACATGGTTAAGGTGGAACATCAGCATTGCAGATTTGTGTCATCACTGTCATTACTGGATTTGCTTTGGGTCATATCCATCACACTACTTCAGCACTTAACTCTGCAGCTCCAGGTCCCATGGAGAAGGAAAGGAATTGTGTGCAACCATGTCAGTCTTGGAGAAAATGACCGTGACCGTCAAGGTGGACAGGCAAGACATCCTTTAGGGATGGAGTCACCAATAATTGCTGAGCCACTAAGCAGCAGATGGAAACCCGGTAATAACAGTGGGTTCTACTCTAGTTAAAATGTAAGAACTCTAAAAGTTCAATATTGGTTCTAATCCAAGGTTCTTTGTCTCCCCTCCTTCCCAACAAGTCATCTTTTCAAATTAGATAGTAGTTTCTACACATACACAGAGAGGAATTGAACTAAATGATTTTAGTGTAGTCATACCATTCTAATCACTTTTAATTTAAAAAACTGTTTGATATTGCAGTATTATACATAAGGATCGTGGGTGTTAAAGAGAAAATCGCTAAGAAGATTTTCATTAAGCATTAAAGAAAATGTAGGATTGGAAGTGAAAATAAGGGGAGAAAAAGAGGCATCAGGCCATGGGATAGCCATGGAAGGGGGCAGTAGGGGTCTGCCCTTTGGGAAGGAAGGTTAGATTGAATGTTTAGGACCAGACTGTGAGAGGTTGAGAATATTTTTGATCTCATTTTATTCTAAAACAAATAAGGAGACAGTATAATTTTTTAATAAGAGAGTTATATTAAAATGGCATTTTATTTATTTATTTATTCTTATTTTTATTGTTACCTTTTTGAGACAGAGCCTAACTCTGTCAGCCTGGATAGAGTGCCATGGCATCATGGCTTGTAGCAACCTCAAACTCTTGAGCCAGGGCAATCCTCTCGTCTCAGCCTCCCAAGTAGCTGGAATGACAGGTGCCCACCACCACACCTGGCTAGTTTTTCTATTTTTTAGTGGAGATAGGGTCTCGCTCTTGCTCAGGCTGGTCTTGAACTCTGAGTCAAAGCAATCTCACCCAGCCTCCCAGAGTGCTGGGATTATAGGCATGAGCCACCTCAACCAGCCTTAAAATGGCATCTTAGCAAAATTAATCCAGTGTTATAAAATGAAAAACTCTACTATATAAAGACTGACAGAAATAAAGAACTAAGCAATGCATATTGGCATGTAGACTATTGAAAATATTGAAAAATGACTTTTAAGTCAATTTTAGAAAATCAGTGTGGTAGCAGTAGGTTATAGTAGCAGAGTTGCTGGCCTGGAATAAGACCTTCTAATTTGTGCATGTTTCCTGCAGCCTCATTTACATGGCGGAAAGTCTTTTGTACAAGATGACTTTATATAAGAAAAAGAAAAAATTTTAAAATAGCATGAGAAAAAAGATGACCACTGTGATAACGAAAATACTAAACATTTTTATGTTTCCTTTTCTGGTTTTTCACAATTGGGGATCATAATAAATTTATGGTTTTGTATTCATCTTCTCCTCATTGTAACATTAAATAGACAGCAATTTCCAAGCCATTAATATATACTTGAAATTAATATTTTAATTATGCTATAATTAAAATATAAAGGTGCCCAGATTTACTAATAAATTCTCCTATTACTAGGTATTTTGCTTGCAATTTTTATGCTACGGTAAACATTGAATATTTTTACCCTATTCAGTTATTCATTGATTCATTAAGATTTTTAGGCATCTATTCTGTGCCAGTCACTGCTCCTGTAGGTAAGTGGTTCTCAACCTTCCTAATGTCGCAGCCCCGTGATACAGTTCCTGGGGGTCGCGACCCCCAGGTTGAGCACCGCTGCCAGAGGGTGGTAATGAACCAACAGCAACAATTGCAGCTCACCTCCAAAACAGTCAACAGAGCTGCATTTTAACAGCTTCCAGAAGATCACATCGGAAGAATGTTGCCAAACTGTTGTTGTTGGTCTTAAATATAAAGATGAGAAAAAGCAGTCAAATATAGCTATACAGTTTCACATTTGGAGAAGTAGGTGATTAGTGAGGTCATTGAAAATAATGGGGCCATTGAAAAGGATGAGCACAGGGAGAGGAGGGAGGCGTCTCTCGTACTGATGTCACGCGTGTGAGAGCAGGTGGCCCCTGAGGGAGGTGGCCAGCGTTTAACTCACATGCAACAGAATTAGGAGACCTGTAGCAATCAAAAGGTCAGGCACTCAAGAGAGACAATGATGGGTCTCAAATCATATTAGTTCTTGAATTCTGAGAAAGTAAAGGGGAAATGCTGAGGGGAAACCCTGCCTAAACCTCAGGGGATACTCACATGCTCTCTGGGTATCAGATGAGGTGAGGGTGGGGCACTAGCCCCGGGGAGAATCACTGCCGTGACACAGTCAAGGGAAGGGTGAACCAGAGATGCGAAGAATGAGAAAGGACGAAAAGTCGCTGTCTTAGGAGACTGTCCTTCACTCAGAGCAGCTGACTGGCCGGGGAGGGAGCGAGGAGGCCAGACCCCTTCCTTTCTTGCGTTCCCTCCACAAGTTCGCACCCTGCCTCTGTAGTTTGTGGCACATTGTATGTGCTCAGTAAATGCTTTAGCCCAGAGGAAAAGAAAGATATCCGGCCAGGGAAATGTAAGAGTTGCCATAGAAAACACATCTGCGTTTAATTGGAAGGGTGTGGACTTCCCGTGGCTTTTCAGAGGAGAGTGTGATTCTCCTTGGTGTCTCAGTGAAGCTGGGGGGAAACTCAAAGGGGGGTACGCTTCCGGCTCCTCCTTTCCTGGCTCGGCTTTTATTAAGATTTTATGTGTAAAACAGGTCCTACTGCTGAAAGAAAGGTTGAAAATGCTGGGACGAATATTATTCCAAGGTCCTCCCAGGTCAAGAGTTTTATGGGAAAAAAATAAAGTTTACATAGAAGGAAAATATTGAAGAGCAAGCCAGCAAAAATGAGGATGGTGGAGAAGTGAACGTTGAGTGATTCATATGTGGGACATTAGACCTATGATCTAATAACGAAATTTTAAGGTAATAGGGATGCTGGTAGCAAAGTTCAGTAGGGTCATTTGTCTTAAGCAAAAAGTAAGATAGTGGATAGCCCTCTGTAGAATATCTAATGTAGTTAGTTTTTGCAGAGAAACTTCGCTTAGAAGATAAGCTGGCTGTCACACAGAGATTTTAATTAATTGACGGGATAAAAAAATTTTTTTGCACCAACTATTTTTGCATTGTAGTGTTACAGGCTTTCTATAAAATGGAAAATGAGAAAACTTAAATGATTTATTTTGTAAGCTGTTCATTTCTTCAGTGGATGTGTATTATGTGTTTACTCTGGGCTAACTACTCTTTCCATGTTATACGGAGACAGCAGGGCACAAAATCAAGTTCCTGAGCTCATAGAACTTACATAGCCAGTCATCAAGTATTTTTTTCTATTTTTTTCCCTCTTTTCTTTTTCTTTTTTTTATTAAGGTGTGTCACACACCTTAAGCAAATATTAAATAAATGTGTAATTTATCTCTTAAGTGCTGCTATTAGAGGTGCTATTTTACATTCCACGTTCTGGGAATTTTTCTCTGAGAAGGTGACACTTGTTTATTGAAGGTTGTGAGACCACAAAACACACTGATGCCAAGACATCAGAACTTTTCAGGCAGAGGTAGTAACAACTTACATGTGTTTAATGATACTAATTTTAAGTTCTCATGCCAGAATTAGTTAAATTAAGGATCATTCTTGCTAGTATATCAAGGAGACTTCTGATGCTCTTGCTACTTTGGCCTCCTTTATATAAAGTCTTTTCTTATTCATATGTTACTGGTCAGCATTAAATTCCTGTATGTTACATTCAGATAGTAGACTAAGTGAATCCAATCTCAGTTTGAAGTACAGTTGAGAACGTGTTTCAAGTCAGAATTATGTTGAGGGACTTTCTGAGAGATTAGACTTTTAGAGTTTAGTGCACGAGGAGAATTGGTACATAGAAGAAAGTGGACATTGTTTTGGAAAGTAGATGATGGTTTAGAGAACAGACTAGAGAAAGAATGTCCAGAGTATGAAGAGAGTCAGAGAGGATTTTTTTTGCAAGTCAAAAGTAGGATTTTCAGAAAGGAAATATTTATCAGCTACATCAGATACTGCAGCAAGATCTGTGGAGGATGGTGCTGGGAGATGCCACTGGTTGGTAACTTTGTAGGTAATAGATCCGGGAGTGCTGGGTACATAAAGCCAGGTCTCATCGGTGGTAAAGACACAGACAGCGTGGAGCATAGACAGAGTTGAGAATTGGGTCAGTGGAGAGGATTGATGTTACCTTAAGGGTATTTTTTTAATCAATATTTATACATTTAATAATATGTCATAAGTATTTTTAAAATAATGGAGACTGAGATGTCTAGAAGGTAGAGGACACCAATGACATAGAGGCAGTTTTGATGGATCAGGGTATTGGAACAAGCAAGAGAGGATAGGTGGAGGAGACAGTCCTTGAGATGTGGATGAAAAGTTTTTCTGAAACATAGGAAAGAAGAAGCGGAAGGAAACGGGGAGATTTGGACAGTTATTGCAGGGGACATAAAAGAAATTTGACAGTATTGTGATCTGCATGGTTCTTAAAGGGACTGGGTGTAGTTGTACTGTGATGGGCACGTTTGGGCAGATGTTGAAGGGAATAGGTAAAGTTTGCGTCCTAGAGCAATAACAAATGATTTATTACTGATCTGACTAGAGAAGGAGGTAATTGCTGACTATAGATTTTTAAATCTAATTTTGATCTGAGATATTGTTATAGAAATAAAAATATCACATTTCCAATTTCTATAATTTATAATAGTTTGTTTTCCTATTATCATAGGATAGTGTTTAGGCATATCTGTACGAAATCCCACCTGTAAATATTTCCTAGTTGTAGTAATTTTTATGAAAGGCTTCTTGGAAGCTTTAGCTAACCTCTGTAGTCCAACTATCTTAAATGTTTTAGAAAATTTTTAACCTATTTTATCCCTGTTTAATTATACCATTTTGCTTATACATGACTCCTTCCTGGTGGTTCCAGTTGTCTCTTGTCAGCCACCTCAAAACTTCATGGCTTAGATCAACAATAATCATTTATGAAAATACCTTTCATGGGTTTGGGGTTAGGAATTTGTTAAGGGCTTGACTGAGCAGTTCTGGACTTGGGTAGGAGATACACAGTGGCTGGAGCTGGACCTATCAGGGGCTGTAGCAGTTGGGGCGAGCCAGACATCTTTATTTCTTTCTTCATGGTCTTAGAGTCTCATGAATTCTCTCCAAGTGGACTGTGAGGCTTCCTTAGGGCATGGTGTTTGGGGGTTCCAAGAGTGGGTGTCCCCAGACGACAAGATGGAAACTGTGTGGTCTCGCTCAATTTTGCCTCAGACATCACACAGTGTCTCTCCATTGGTCAGAGCAGTCACAAGCCCTCATCCAGTGTCAAAGGAAGGGGAAGTGGACTCCCAATTCTAAATAGGATGAATGTCAGGAATGCTGGGACCATGTTTTAAAACTGCCACACTAACCACATACATTTTTATTAGGTTAACCTGCTTAACTGTTCTGTGGGGGGCGGGGAGGAATATCCAGGAATTAAGTTTTATCAAGCTCCTGATTTTCTGTGTGTTTTTTCCTGTATTTGTCATAGCCATTTCAATACTGCTTCCCGTGGTCCATATGGAAGCATGAATTGTCGCAGAGTAGCCCCTGGTGGGTCCTGGGGTTCCTCATTTGCTCACCCTGTTTTCTTCCCCTTTTGACTAACAGGTTCACAGATGTGTGAGACTGAGAAAGATGGTGAAAAACTGGCATAGCCTGACACATCTGAGGCAAGTGAGGAGGTGGTGATGCTTCTTAGCAGGTCCCCAGATTGTCATCTGTACAGCGTATTTTCATAACCCAGATTCTGCATCTGAGCGAAACTTTCTTTCGTCTGCAACCTGCTTCCACACTGAAGTCTTTTATTCCTCAGAATATCACGTGTGTTGTCTCTTCTCGTAGCAGCACTCCAGATGGCCTAATGGCCTCCGGGCAGGGATGCCCTGTGTCATGTCCTCCCCTGGACATGGGCTGGACCCAATCAGTTGCTTGTGCTAGAATGTGGCAGAAATGATGAGTGTCACTCACAGACCAGGGGACAGAAAGATTGCCACTTCTTTTGCACTTTCTCTTGCTCTCTTCCTGGCTTGCTCTGAGGGAGGCCAGCTTCCTTGCTGGGAGCTGCTCTCTGGGGAGATCCTCCTGCTGAGAACTGATGTTCCCAGTCAACAGCCAATGTGGACCAAGGCTTGGCCTAAGCCATGTGAGATCAGAAGTGAATCCTTCCCCGTCTGAGCTTTCATGTGAGACCACAGCCATGGTTAACACCTCAATTGCTACTTCACGAAAGGTACTGAGCCAGACCCCCAGCCAAGGCACACCCAGATTCCTGACCAACAGAGACTGTGAGACTGTGCTTGTTGCTTAAACCCACTAGTTTTTGTTGTCATTTGTTCCAAAGCACTAGATAACTAATATATCATTTTAAATTCCATGACCAAGAAAGAGTAAGTACTATTTCTCCTGTTTTACAGCTGAGGAAATTATCCTTAGAGATCATATAAACTTGCCCAAGAAGATGTATTTAATATGTTAGAACTCAGACTAAGTCCTAAATCTGCTTATTCTTCTGCCAAAATATTCTTAGTTTTGTCTTAGAAGTTAGTTGATGATTTTTGCTCTGATTCTTAGCCACACCTATCTTAGAATGACAGAGAAATCGTTTCTTGAATACACACTCTTGGGGCCCACTCAGGGCCTCTTGAATCAGAGTTTCAGAGGATAGTACAATAATCTATGTATTCCAACAAATAAGCAGATCCTGGTTGATGAGTTCTTCTTATTAAGAACCTCCACTCAGAAAGATAGATGTAGTCCTTTCAAACATTGAGCATGTTTTAAATTTTTTTGGCATGATGTGACAATAAGAACATAGCAATTTTTATTCAGTTAGAGTAAGTCCTATGTTTCTTTCAGATACTTTTGATAATGACATTAGGGGACCTGTGCTAGTAATGAGTGTATATTCGTTGGTTCTTTCACATGCTTTGTGTTACTATCAAGTGACTGTTATTAGAATTGTGTACACAAGCAAATGAAGATCTGTAATCATCACATCAGCATTGTAACTTTTTATCTTGCCCAATCATGTCATTAACATTGTATTTTCTACTCTCATTGGGCAACCTACCTTTCCTCTTAAGTTTCAGAAGACTTTACCCTCAAGGGTGAATCTGTCCAGGCTGCTAAACTTGTGAGGCGTGAGTTCTTTTAAAACCTGATCTTATATCATCTCCTGCCCAACCCCCTGCAAGAAAAAAGCTTCCACAAAACATTCTATCCCAAACTGATCTCTCATGTCTTATCGTTATATAATTTGATAAAAAGCTATGGCTGTTTGATTACAATTTATCATATAAAATGATCTAAGTCATTGGAGCACATCCCTTTGAGAGCAGTTTTATTCTAAGTCAAGTTAACGTATTCTCTGACCTTGGAGCTGGATTTGTCCTCTATGTCACTTTTCTCTTCTGACGGTGAGAGGCACGTGTTTTCCAGGTCGTGTGCATGTGTGTATGCTATGGCATTGTATATTCTTCCTAAAAGCTCTTTATTCTGTGAGTTTAGTTACACTGGAACACTGTTGAAAATTGTGTCTTTTAAATATACCATTCATTTAATGAACCTTTTTCTTAGTACAGTATCTAATATTAACTCAGGCTTCTGTTAATTTTGAATACTCTAGATCTTGAAATTGTCAGTGAATCTCAGACTCCGGTGAATTCACTGACAACTTCACTCCGGGAGTGTGTTCTTCTCCAGGACAAGAGCAAAAGTCAGCCTTGTCATACTTTTATCTTTCATGTTGACTTACCCCTGGTAGATGCAGGAATTGGTTTAGGACTCATCTTGTGCTGAGACTTCTGTCTTTTACATGGGTAGATTTTCCTCTTCCCCTATCTCTAATGTCTAAATATAACCCGTCATTCAAAATATTAGACATCCTCCCATCCTCTAGCGAATCTTTCTCTGCTTTCTCGTTTGGAAATTCTTCCTCCTTCTCCCAGACCTCTGTTCTTCTTCCTCCCTTCGGTTTCTCCCCTGCTCAGCAGTTGTTTTTGTTCTCATTCTCCTAACAGAGTTCGGGATTTGGGAGTAGAGGGTGGAAAGGAGAGGAGTACTTGGTGTGGAGCAGGCGTTAGTGTGTGCCCTGAGGCTGTGTAAATATTGACTTGTGGTGATAGAATTATTACAGAGGCCAAGGGCATTTCTTAAACTTCCCTGTGTGTTTCTTAAATACACCATGGAGAAGTCTGGGGGGTGCTTTTAAGAACTACCCTAATAATTAAAGATAGATTTCCTTTGTTTGTTTAAATATAGATGCAAGCTCATGTTTTCTGTTAGTTTCTGCTTTTGCAGTTCCTTGCTCTCATAATATGTAAATCACTAATGGCAGATAACATTTAACACTCAGATGCAGAGTTCATTTTATTGAAGCTTAATGGAGCAAATTACTATCAATTCGCTCTAAGTAAAATTCAGTATTAAAAATGTTTTGTGTTTGCCAGTAGAAAGTAAATAGCTGACAGGTGTTAATAAAACCCTTTTTTTGGGAGAATAATGTCAGATATACTCCTCGGATACCATCTTATTTGTAATAATATGAAATATTGCTTATCTCTCATACAGAATAATGATATACGCACATGTCATCTGATTATTGACTTTTGGGATGTGATTCAAGTCATTCAGCAGTGATGTCTTTGATATGCCTGGCACTATGCTTCAATGTATTTCTATTTTGAAGAAGTTTGGCAAAATTTTTATTGCATTTTCTTTTCAGTATTTAGTGCTGGTAGTGCCACTCTGTGGGAATTAGGAAGCTAAAATCATGAGAGAACTAAATTTGATTGCCACATACTTATTAATTTTCTTCTTTATAGTGAAAATCCTTTTTAGACATCAATAATCAGATAGTGCATAAGATGGCAAATCTCCTTGTTCTGATCTTCCTGATATTCCGCAATTTCAAATTAGATGTGAAATGGAAAAGGCACTAACTTTAGTGAAATTATAATCCTCTTCCTAGCAAAAAAAATTTTAGATGAATGAAATATGGTTTGTGTTCATCTTTCCAAATGTTAAGTCCAATTTCTACAAGCAATAAAAAAATGGCGTTAAATGGGAAATCTCTGTACCTTCCACTCAATTTAGATGTGAACCTAAAACTCTTCTTAAAAAATGGAGCCTATTTAAAAAATTCTATAGATGAATAAATCAGAATACTGTCTACAAAAATCCATCCTCCTGAGGAGGAGCCAAGATGGTGGCCGAATAACAGCTTCCTTGCAACTGGGCTCAGTGAGACTGGGGAGAGAAGACTTCAGGCATCTCTGGCTGACGAGATCTGCCCAGAAACATCCCTTTGGGGACACAGGGAGACAGCGTGAGACTTCTGGACCCCCTGAGGAAGGCAAA
>CAUYON010024578.1:0-35307 GCA_963573935.1 Arctocebus calabarensis | reverse complement strand
ATATTTCCTGTAAAACTGGTCTTGTTGTGACAAATTTCCTCAATGTTTGCATATCAATAAAAGATTTGATTTCTCCATCAATTTTAAAGCTTAGCTTGGTGGGGTATAGAATTCTGGGCTGGAAATTGTTCTGTTTAAGTAAGTTAAAGATAGATGACCACTGTCTTCTGGCTTGAAAAGTTTCATTAGAGAAGTCTGTGGTCACCCTGAAAGGTTTGCTCCTGCAGGTCAGTTGGCGCTTAACTCCTGGCAGCTTGCAAGATCTTTTCTTTTAGTAAAAAGTTTGATGAAAATATTTCAGATTGTATATGAAGTCGGCACATTGTGCCCCATGATTGCACTAATGTACACAATTATGATTTAATAAAAATTTTTTAAAAAGATCTTTTCTTTTGTCTTGACTTAAGATAAATTCATCACAATGTGCCTTGGAGAAGTTCTATTTGAGTTGAGGTGACCAGGAGACTGTTATCCCTCTGAAAGGAGTATGTCAGAATCTTTGGTGATATTTGGGAAATTTTCATTTATAATATTGTCTAGAATGGCTTCCATTCCTCTGGGACATTCTTCTTCCCTTTCAGGGATACCTGTAACTCATATGTTTGAACGCTTCATAGAGTCCCATAATTCTGTCAGTGAACGTTCTGCCTTCTCTCTCTTTTTTTCGGCCTCTTTAACTATCCAAGTTGTGTCAAGAGCCTTATCCTCTATCTCTGAGATTCTTTCTTCTGCATGATCTAATCTGTTGTTGATACTTTCTACGGCATCCTTAAGTTCCCTAATTGACTGCTTCAGCTCCTTCAGCTCTGCTATATTGTTTTTATATTCTTCATATCGTTCATCTCTTATTTGATTCTGTTTTTGAATTTCCTTTTGGTTATTATCCACTTTCTCAGCAATTTCCTTTATTGTTTTAATAATCTGTATTTTAAATTCCCCTTCTGTCATTTCTAACATTTCTTTATAGGAGGAATCTTCTGCGGTAGCTATCTCACGATGCCTAGAAGGGGTTTCTCTGGCCTGGGATTTCATGTTGCCAGGATTTTTCTGCTGATTCTTCCTCATGAGTGCTTTCTTGGATCTGTTTCCTTACACTAATTTTCCTTTCACTTCTTGCTCTTTAAGTTACTGTAGCGCTGACCTAAAGTTTTAATGAGTCCTTCTGGTGTGAGACCAGAAGGATGAAAAAACTAAAGAGCAAGAAGGAAAAAAAGATTTAAAGAAGAGAGAGAAATAAAAAAGAGAGAGGGAAAGAAAAGAGGGTAAGTAAAAGGAAATATTGACAGAAAGAAGAGAGGCACTGAGAGAAACAGGAGAAACATAGGTGTGTAGCAGGGTCCTAGGGCCCAACCTTAAAGACCCCCAACCTCCAGGGGTGCTGGGTTGGGTGATTCCCTTGAGGACAACAGCTCTTTGCCAGTCAGCTCAGACACAATATCCCACCTCCACCAGGTAGAGACGAAAGACAAAAACACTGTGAATTGAACCAAAACAAAACGAGCAAAAACCCTTATGGGATAAAATTGGGGGAGGGGAGTAATAGGGACAAAAACACTAGCAAAAATTAAATTCTAGGGTGGCGCCTGTGGCTCAGTGGTTAGGGCATCAGCCCCATATGCCGAGGGTGGCAGGTTCAAACCCAGCCCTGGACAAACTGCAACAAAAAAATAGCTGGGCATTGTGGTGGGTGCCTGCAGTCCCAGCTGCTCGGGAGGCTGAGACAAGAGAATCGCCTGGACCCCAGGAGTTGGAGATTGCTGTGAGCTGTGTGATGCCACGGCACTCTACCAAGGGCGATAAAGTGAGACTGTCTCTACAAAAATAAAAAAATGAAATTCTAATTGTTGAAGAAGGCAAAAATGGAAGATTGTATTTAAATTAGAATGGTGAAAGAGGAAAAAAAAAAAAAAGAAAAGAAAGAAAAAAATGCCAAGGAAAAATGTTGGTAAAAAAAAAAAAAACCAAACCCAAAAACCCCACAACCAAGAAACCAAACAGTATATATATCTTAAGTATTGACCAAGCAACAGGTGATCTGAGGTATGAGATGTTAATCACAATGTTGATACAGCTGTACGAGATGGAGACTGGAGGCCTCTGCTGATTACTCAGACCCTGCAGGCTTGGAAGCCCAAATGACTCCTTAGCCCACTCAAGACACTCCAAGCCATAAACCTTGGCCAAGCAGAAGCTTTCCAGGGAAAGCACTTATCTCTGGGATCTCTCCTGGCGTGGCTGCCCTGCTTATCCAGTGCACCAAGTCCAGCCTCCCCCTATGTCCCTGAGAGCCACGGCTGTCAATCTGCCAAACACTCGGATCTCCGCACTTGCCCAGTGCCTCAATCCCCACTTTGGGCAGCTCAGTCACTAGATTACGCACACATGTTCTCCCGGCCAATCCTGGCGCTGCAGCATGCAGGGGCAGCCCACAGCCGACTGATATTAGCTCCTATCCGGCTAAGCAGCTCAGTCTGGGGCCCCAGACAACACCCAAAGCCATCCGCACACCAGCCGAAGATCTCCCAAGGCAGTTTAATCGAGAGTCCAAGTCCAAAAAAACCAAACGGCCCCCAGGTAAGGCTTTTTCTGCCTACAAGAGCGTCCAAGTCCAAAAAAACCAAACGGCCCCCAGGTAAGGCTTTTTCTGCCTACAATCTCGCCATTACTGTGGTTACAGCTGCAGGCAGCCTCTGACCGAACAGACGCACCCACCACTTGCCAGTTTCTTCTGTCCTCCTAGTGGGGTCCAGAAGACTCACTGACCTCCTGTATCACCAAAGGGAAGCTTCCGGGCGAAACCCACCTGCCAGACTCCCCACTCTTGCTGCACCCGGCTGCACAGAAGCTGCTACTCGGCCATCATCTTTCTCGGACACCCACATTAATTATTTTTGAAAGAAGTTCAAAGCGCAGTAAGTATATTCTTTTTTAAATTCTTTTTTTTTTTTTTGAGATGTCTCACTATGTCACCCTAGGTAAAGTGCCATGGCGTCACAGCTCACAGCAACCGCAAACTTTTGGGCTTAAGCAATTCTCTTACCTTAGCTTCCCTAGTAGCTGGGACTACAGGTACCTACCACAATGCCTGGCTTTTGATTGCTATTGTCCTTGTTGTTTAGCAGGCCCAGGCTGGGCTTGAACCTGTCAGCCTCTGTGTATGTGCCGGTACCCTACTCACTGAGCTACGGGCACTAAGGCTTTAAATTCTTTTTTCGATCAACATAATTTAAGTGTGCCAAGGAAGTTTAACTACAGGTTCAAGTATGCCATGAGATTAAAAGAAAAGGTTGAAAAACACTGCTAGAAACCTAGAAAATAAATCCAACATGGGCTTACCAAATCATTTCAGGCCTGTTACTAACAGGGATGTTTGTCTTTTCATTGTGGCCAGGTAACATTGTTTTTTATTTTCTTAAACATAACACAAATATGGTAAAAATGTATAGCTTATTATAACATACCCTACTTGACCAGGCACGGTGGGTGGCTCACCTGTAATTCCAGCACTCTAGCCTAGGGAGTAAGGATCACTTGAGTTCAGGAGCTCCATATCAGCCTAAGTTAGAGCCAGACCTTGTCTGTACTAAAAACTGAAAAGTTGGCCAGGCCTTGTTGCAGGCACCTATAGTCTCAGCTACTCAAGAGGCTGAGGCAGGAGGATTACTTGAGCCCAAGAGTTTGAGGCTGTTGCGAGCTAGGTAGAGACCACCGCACTCTAGCCTGGGCAAGAGTGAGACTTGGTCTAAAACGAAAAAAGGTTAAAAAATTCCCTTCTAACCACCACCAAGGAGGTAGGATCTTACGTGCCCAGAGACTTCATATACTCCTGAACACAATTCCTCTTTCTTTCCTCCTACAAGTAATTATGCTCTCAATTTTTATCATAATTACTCTCCAATGTTTATGTATTTTTTTACCCAAGGGAACACCTCTAAACAATATAGTTTAGTCCCCCTCATCCCCGTCTCTTTTTAAAGAGATGAGGTATCATTGTGTAGTACAGGCTGGCCTCTAGCTCCTGACCTCAGCCTCCTGAGTAGCTGGGACTACAGGTGTGACCCACTGTGCCTGGCTTTTTTTTTTTTTTTTTTTAAACAAATATGTATTTCCTTACTTCACCTCTTTTTCTCCTTCTCTGTAATTTATTACTGAAGACACAAGACCAGTTTTTTTTTCTTTGTTAGAGACTGGGTCTAATTCTGTCACTCAGGCTATAGTGCAAGTAATATTATTACAGTTCACGGCAGCCTCCAACTCCTAGGCTCAAGCAATCCTCCCACCTCAGCAGCTGAGACTACAGGCACATATCACCATGCCCGGCTAATTTTTAAACTTGTTTTGTACGGACAGGGATCTCAAAATGTTGCCTAGGCTGGTCTTGAACTCCTGGCCTCAAGTGATCCTCTGCCTCAACATTTCCAAATGATGAGTTACAGGTCTGAGATGCCACACCATGTGTTTTGAGATAGTCTCACTCTGTTGCTCTGGTTAGTGTGTCGTGGCATCACAACTCACAGCATCCTTACACTTTTGGGCTCAAGTAATCCTCTTGTCTCAGCCTTCCAAGTAGCTGGGACCACAGGCACCTGCCACAACACCTGGCTATTTTTTTTTAGAGACAGGGTCAGGCTGGTTTTGAACTCCAGAGCTCAAGCAATACACCTGCCTCAGCCTCCCAGAGTGCTAGGATTACAGGCGGGAGCCATCAAGCCCGGTGTACCACACCATGTACCATATATAAATAGCATTCCACAGCTGGAATTTTTCTGGCTTCATTCTTGTGGGGTAGTTGAACAAGTTCCTCTGTTCTCTGTATTTCCAGAAAATTGATAATTAGATCTAGATGCTGCAGATTCATGAGTGCATGTGTTCTCAAATTAAATGATGAGTTCCGTTTATTCGTTGTTGAGAGATACAGGACTTTTTTTTTTTTTTTTTTTTTTTAGAGACAGAGTCCCTAAAAAACATGTTTGATGTATTTAGTTCTGTTGTATTTATTATCCTAATTAATGTTCAAAATGTTCCATGTTTGATAGGAGAGTCCTCTTTAAGTTGCTGTGAGTCCTTTAAACTTATCTATAAATTATTACTTTGATTTTTTAGAGATGGAATCTCTATTAACTATAGTCACCATGCTATACTTTAGATCTCCAGAATGTACTCATCTTTTTAAAAAATGTAATACTGGGCAGCACCTGTGGCTTAAAGGAGTAGGGTTGCCAGCCCCATATCCTGGAGGTGGCAGGTTCAGACCAGGCCCCGGTCAAAAACTAAAAAAATAGAAAATTGTAGTACTGTTTAGCCTCAAAAACATTTCAGGGGCGGCACCTGTGGCTCAGTGGGTAGGGCACTGGCCCCATATGCTGAGGGTGGCGGGTTCGAACCCGGCCCTGGCCAAACTGCAACAAATAAAAATAGCCAAGTGTTGTGGCAGGCACCTGTAATCCCAGCTACTTGGGAGGCTGAGGCAAGAGAATCACCTAAGCCCAAGAGCTGGAGGTTGCTGTGAGCTATGACACCATAGGACTCTACCAAGGGTGACAAAGTGAGACTCTGTCTCAAAAAAAAAAAAAAAAATTTCAGCATTCTAAACATACAAAATAAATAATAGAACATTGCAAATGTGTTTAAGTACAGAAGGTTCTTGAACTTTCATTGATGCAGTGGTTCTTCTGCTTTACTGATAATGAAGAATTCTACAGTTTGTTTCAAAATAGTTTTGGCTGATTGTAGTAGCTCACACCTGTAATCCTAGTATTCTCAGAGGCTGAGGTGGGAGGATCCCTTGGGCTTAGGAGTTTGAGTCTGGTTTCTACTAGAAATAGAAAAAAATCAGCTGGGCATGAGAGTGCATGCTTATAGTTCCAGCTATTCAGGAGGCCGAGGCAGGAGGATAGTTTGAACCCAAAAGTTTGAGGTTGCCTCGAGGTAGGCTGATACCAGGGTGTAGGAGACACCTGAAAAGAAACACCTTGGTAATAAGGGAATGGGGAAAGGATTGGTCTCTCGTTAAAAAGCGTGAGAGCACGTACATCATTGCTTGGCAGTCTCCATACCTGTGGTTTAAGTAGCCACGGGAGAAGTTAGTCGAGGCTCCTACTCTATGACTGCTACACCTTTGAGGCGCTCCAGCACCTCTGACCTGACTGAGACAACTGGCTCCCCAGCCATCTATGGGGAGCCATACCCCGAGTGAGCTTGTACAGCGAGCTGTGTCCTGGCAGTTTCGTGGGCCAGGGCTGGCGACCTAGCGTCCAGGCTCCAACACCATGGCACTCTAACCTGGCAACAGAGCGAGACTCTGTCTCAAAACAAAACAAAACAACAGTTTAAAAACTACTGCACTTAACTAAAAAAAGAATCCACTTCTCATACCAGCCCACCCCACTTTGTCCACAGCTAAGAATGTCCATAGCAGAATGCTATATAACTATCTATAAAAATAGGACAACCTGAAGTTAAATGGATGCCTGCTGCAGTGTCAACAGGTCCAGGTCACAGCATATGCCTATAATCCCAACACGGTGGGAGACCAAATGGAGAGGATCATTTGAGGTCAGGAGTTCAAGGCTGTAGTGAACTGTGATTATACCACTGTACCTCAGGCCAGGCATCATCAGAATCAGACCCCATCTCTCAAAATGAACAGAAAGAAGTTGAAGAAGAAACAAATAGCCATACCACATTCATGAATTGGAAGAATCAGTATTATTGAAATGTTCATAGTGCAGGCATTTCCCAGATTATGAACAAGACAGTTTTGGCGGCACCCATAGCTCAGTGGATAGGCACTGGCCACATACACCTAGGCTGGTGGGTTTGAACCTGGCCCAGTCAGCTAAACAGCAATGACAACTGCAACAACAACAAAAATAGCCGGTGTTGTGGCGTGTGCCTGTAGTCCCAGCTACTTGGGAGGCTGAGGCAAGAGAACTGCTTACACCCAAGACCTTTGAGGTTGGTGTGAGCTGTGACATCATAGCACTCTGAGGGTGACGTAATAAGACTCTGTCTCAAAAAAAAAAAAAGTCAGTTGCTGTAGGTCTGTTCTTAAATTGAATTTATATTTAAGTTGGAATAGGTACATCTACCTGTTTATAAATGTGAGTTGGATGTCAGTCAGGTGTTTGTAACTTGGGGACTTCATGTACTCAAACATCTACAGATTTAATGCAATCTCTCAAAATTCCAGTGCATTTTTCAAAGAAACAGAAAAATCCTAAAATTCATATGAAACCACAAAAGACCCAAATAGTTAAACCGATCTTACAGAAAAAAAACAAATCTGGAAGACTCACATTTCCTGATTTCAAATTATATTATAAAGCCATAGTAATCAAAACAGTGTGATACTAGCAAACAAACAGGCACATAGATGAATAGGACATAATATAGAGTTCCAAAAGAAACCCACATATGTACAATCAACTAATCTTTGACAAAGGTACTAGGTATACACACTGAGGAAAGGATAAACTCTTCAAAAAGTAATGCTGGGAAAACTGGATAGTTACGTTAAAAAAAAAAAAAGTGAGGGCAGTGCCTGTAGCTCAAAGGAGTAGGGCGCCGGCCCCATATGCCCGAAGTGGTGGGTTCAAACCCAGCCCCGGCCAAAAACTGCAAAAAAAATCAACTCCAAATGGATTAAAAGATTTAATGTAAAACTTAAAATTCCTAGAAGAAAACATAAGGAGAGAGATTGTCATTGGTCTTAGCAATAATTTTGGATAAGACACCAAAAAGCACAGGTCAAAGAAGCATAAATACAAAAGTGGGAATACACTAAAATAAGGGCGGTGCCTGTGGCTCAGCAAGTAGGGCGCCGACCCCATATACCAAGGGCTGCGGGTTCAAGCCCGGCCCCGGCCGAACCGCATCAAAAATTAACCGGGCGCTGTGGCAGGCGCCTGTAGTCCCAGCTACTTGGGAGGCTGAGGCAAGAGAATCGCTTGAGCCCAAGAGCTGGAGGTTGCTGTAAGCTGTGACTCCACAGCACTCCACCAAGTGCGATAGAGTGAGACGCTGTCTCCACACACACAAAAAATTTTCTATATAGCAAAGGAAACTAAATTTAAAGTCAAACTATAAGTTGGGAGAAGACATTTGCAAAGCATATGTCTGATAAGATGTTGGTAACCAAAATATATAAAGAAATCATGCAACTCAGCAGCTAAACCAAAACAAAAACTAAATAATTTGACTTTTTTAAATGGACACAAGGCTAGTTACGGTAGCTAGGATTACACTCTGGGAGGCCAAGGTGAGAGGATCACTTGAGGTCAGGAGTTCAAGACCCTGAGCAACACTGAGACCCTGTCTCTACGAAAAATAGAAAAAAATTAGCCAAGTATGGTGGTGCATGTCTGTAGTCCCAACTATTGAAGAGGCTGAGGTAGGAGGATTGCTTGAGCCCAGGAGTTTGAGGCTGCAGTGAGCTAGGATGATGCAACTGCAGTCTACCCAAGGCATCTGAGTGAGACTCTGTCTCAAAAATAATAAAAATAAAATGGGCAAAAGACCTGAATAGAAAATTTTCCAAAGACCTATAAATGGCCAATAGGTATATTAAAAGGCATAAATGGCCAACAGGTATATTAAAAGGTGCTCAACATTACTAAGTACCAGGGAAATGAAAACCAAAAACAACAGTGAGATTGCCCCTCATACTTGCAGGATTATTATCAAAAAACCAATATATGGCTTGGTGCCTGTGGCTCAAGTGGCTAAGGCGCCAGCCATGTATACCTGAGCTGGCGGGTTTGAATCCAGCCTGGGCCCGCCAAACAATGTCGGCTGCAACCGAAAAATGGCCGGACGTTGTGGCGGACGCCTGTGGTCCCAGCTACTTGGGAGGCGGAGGCAGGAGACTCGCTTGAGCCCAGGAATTGGAGGTTGCTGTGAGCTGTGATGCCACAGCACTCTACCCAGGGTGACAGCTTGAGGCTCTGTCTCAAAAAAACAAACAAAAACCAATATAGCAAGTGTTGGCAAGAATATGGAGAGAAGGAAACCCTTTTACCTTGATGGGGATGTAAATTGCCACAGCCATTATAGAAGATAGTATAGAAGTTTCTAAAAATATGTATAAAACTACCATATCCAATAATCCCACTTTTGGGTATTTATCCAAAGGAAATAAAATCACCATTTCAAAGAGATACTTGCATGTTCATTTTTATTGCCATATTATTCGTGATAGCCAAGGTATGGAGACAACTTAAGTCAACCTAAGTCATCCCTCAATGGATGAATCAATAAAGAAAATTTAACACACACACACAGTGGAATATTATGTGGGCTTAAAGAGGAAATCCTTACAAAGTACAATCAGCAAAAAATAAAAAATAAAAATGGAAGACAATCCTGCCATTTGCAACAAAATGGATAAACCCACAGGGTATTATGCTAAATGTAATAAGCCAAACACAGAAAGACAAATACTGCATGATTTCACTTACATGTGGAATCTAAAAACATGAGACTCAGAGAAACAGAGTTTTATGACTTCAACTTTCTAGGGGTAACAGGATGAGGGTAAATGTAGAGACGCTGGTCAAATGGTACAAGCTTGCAGGTATGAGTACATTGCAGGTGGCTCCCTTGGAGGCAGCTAGTGCGAGGCTGTGGGTTGTTATGTGGCCTTCACAATTTTGAAGAATGTCTCATCTGTACCAACATTGTTAAGTGTTCTTATCATAAAGGGGTCTTCAATTTTGTTAAATGGTTTTTCTGCATCTGTTCTTTTTCTTAAAAGAGTCATATGGTTTTTGTTTTTGCATCTATTTACGTGGTAAATTGCTTTTATAGATTTGCATATGCCGAACCATCTTTGCATCTCTGGGATGAAGCCCACTTGGTCATGATTTTTTTTTTCTTTTGATGTGCAACTAAACTCAGTTTGCTAAGATTTTATTAAAAATTTTTGCATCTATATTTGTAAGGGATATTGATCTTTATTTTGTGTCCTTTTCTGGCTTTGGTACCAAGGTGATATTGGTTTTGCAGAATGAGTTAGGGAGGATTCTTTCCTTCACAACATTAAGGAATAATTTCTGCACCACAGGAGAAAGTTCTTTATAGGTTCTTTGGGTGTGAAACTGTCTTGATTTGGGAATTTTTTTGTTGGAAGTTTTTTTTTATATTGCTGCTTTTTGGTGCTTGATATTGGTCTAATTAGGAGTTCTATTTCTTGGTGATTGAGTCTAGGGAGGTTGTGTGTTTACAAGTTTGTCCATTTCCTCCACATTTGCAAGTTTATGAGCTTGGAGATTTTTTACAGTATTCCAAAATGATGTTTTGTATTTCTGTGACCTCACTTGTGATTTCTCCTTTTTCATTCTTTCTTTCCTGTTTCTAGTTCATCTATCAAAAGGCTTTTCAATTTTACTTTTTCAAAGAACCAACTTTTTACTTCATTAATCTTTTGCATATTTTGTCTTTGATCTCATAGTTCTCCTCTGATCTTGGTTATTTTGTTTCTTCTGCTGTGTTTGGAATTGGTTTGCTCTTTCTTTTCCACTTCCTTGAGACAATTCATTAGATTGTTGATTTATGATCTGTCTTTTGGATGTGGACATTGAAGGCTATGAGTTTTCCTCTCAGGACTGCTTTTGCTATATCCCATAGATTTTGATGACTTGTGTCCCCATTATCATTTAGCTCAAAGAATCTTTTGATTTCCATCTTTACCTACTCATTGATCCAAGGATCATTCATGTTGATCCAAGTTTTCATGTCTTTGTGGAGGGATGAGTGTTTCTGTTGAAATTGATTTCTAATTTTATTCTATTGTGGTCTGAGAAAATACATGGTATAATTTCTATTTTTTAATATTTGTTAAGACATGTCTTGTGGCCTAGGACGTGATCAATCTTACACAATGTTCTGTGAAATGATGAGAAGAGTGTACATTCAGTAGTTTTGGGGTAGAATGTTCTGTAAATGTCTGTTAGGCCCATTTGTTCTAGATTTGTTTAATCCCATATTTCTTGTTTTCTGTTCGTAACATCTGTCCTGTCAGTGTCCCTAGAGATTATGGTGGTGCTATTTATCATTTTGTTTAGATTCAGTACAATTTGCTTTATAAATCTGGGCACTCTTGTATTAGGTGCATAAATGTTTAAGATTGTTAAGTCTTCTTGTTGAATTGTTCCCTTCATTATTATATAGTGACCATCTTTGTCTTCCTTTACTTTTTTTAAAAGAGTCTTACTATGTCACCCTCAGTAGAGTGCTGTGGTATCACAGCTCACAGCTACCTCAAACTCTTGGGCTTAAGTGATTCTCTTGCCTCAGCCTCCCAAGTATCTGGGACTACAGGTGCCCACCACAATGCCAGCTATTTTTTTTGTTGTAGTTGTCATTGCTGTTTTAACTGGGCCTAGGTTAAAACCTGCCAGCCTGGGTGTATGTGGCCAACACTCTGCCCATTGAGCTACAGGTGCTGCTGTCTTCCTTTATATTTGTTGACTTGAAGTCTATGTCATTTGATATGGGATGGCTACACTAGCTTTCTTTTGGTTTCTATTTGCATGGAACCTTGTTTTACATCCTTTCACCTTGAGTCTAAATGAGTCCTTGTGGGTGAAATGTGTTTCCTAGAGACAACAGATAGTTGGTTTTTCTTTTTCCTTTTTTGCAGTTTTTGTCCGTGGCTGGGTTTGAACCTGCCACCTCTGGCATATGGGGCCGGTGCCCTACTCCTTTGAGCCACAGTTGCTGCCCCATACTTGTTTTTTTTTCTATCCATTCAGCCATCCTATATCTCTATGGGGAGTTCAAGTCTTTCACATTTATTGAAAGTATTGATACATGTTGGATTTCTGTTTATCCTGTTAGGTAAACCCTGATTGTTTTGTTTTGCCTCTTGAGCCACTGTGGTATCTAAGCTCTGAACTTTAGCTTTTGAATGGTTTTACACTGGTTGATGTTTAATGTGCTGACTATTGTATAATGCAGATCTGAATACTTCCTGCAGAGCAGGTTTGATCTTTGTTAATTCCCTCACTGACTGCTTATCTGATAAAATCTTTATTTCTCCCTCCGATAAGAAACTTAGTTTTGTAGAATACAAGATTTTAGGTTGGCCACTGTTCTGTTTTAGAAGGCTGAAGATGGATCCCCACTCTCTTCTGGTTTATAGGGGTTTCAGAAGTCTGCAGATTGTCTGATTGGTTTTCCTTTGCAAGTTACCTTGTTTTTGTCTTACTGCTTGCAGGAGTGTTCACTTTGGCCAGCCTAATGATTATGTGTTGTGGGACTCTTTATGATGATGCTTTAAAAGTCCTATGTGCTTCTTGTACCTGGGTATCTAGATTTCTAGTAAGGGCAGGGAATTTTTCCTCAATAACTCCTTCAAATAAATCAACCCTTTTGAGTTTTCTTCTTTGCCCTCACGTGTACCTGATTCAAATGACTTGTTTAGCATCAGAGTATTATCTTCCAGTCTCAGGATTCTTTCTTCTGCCAGATCAAGACTATTCTTAGAGCATTCCACTATGCTTTGTAATTCCTTGAATGAATTTTCTTTTCCAGTTATTTGATTTTTCTTTAATTATCCATTTTATTTCATCATTTCCTGCATTGTTTTTGTGGCTTGTGTTAGGTTTATAGTTTCCCTCGTATTTTCAAGAACTTCTTTATAACCCATGTTTGAAATTCTTCATCTGTTATTTGGATCTTTTCATTTAGGTTGGTATCCATTGGTGAGAAGTTATTGTTTTCTTTAGGGGATGACCTTTCACTTTGATTGTTCACATCTCTGGTCTCTCTTTTGAGAACTAAGGGTATTATGGCTAGTATATAGGCTTGTCTCTAAGGTCTCTAAGATTGGTCTCTGAGAACCAAGGGAGAGGAGAACTGGGTCCTGAGTTGCCTATAGATTGCTCTTGCAGGTCTAATGAATCTCTCAGGTTACCTCTGACTTGCTGTTTTCCCTTCTTCCTGACATTGTGTAGTGAGTTAGGCCCCCTAGCGATCTCTTCATGATGGCAGGTGGTACTTGTGTGAATCAGCCACACCCTGTTTGCTTGAGTTACAAGATGCTTTGAATGGCTAGACTGATGTTCTCCCAGTTATTGGTTGATGTTTGTGTGAATCAGCTGTCAAGATGTTCATTTGTTTCTATGGTATTCTGGTCCCATGGTGGAGCACTTGAGTGCCCCAAGCTTTAGGAGGGACTCTATCTCCCAGGTGGTCTGTTGATCTCCATTACTAAAGTATCAAAGTAGTGGAAGGAGCAAGTTAGTTTGGAGCTAGGTTGTATAAGCTTGAAAATCTTTATCAAACTGAGGCAGGTCGCAGATGTTGCCTTTCTGACCAGTAGGGGAGCTGCTGGAAGGAGGGTCAGGGATAGCTCTCTAGACCTATAGAGCTGTTTTCAGGGGGAAAGGCTGAAATGCTTGTATTCCTATGGCCCTGAGCTAGGTTCTTGATGCCCTTATGGAGAAGCACAAGGGAGGGGTGCCCCCGTGTGGAGAGATGGGTGCTCCTCCAAATGGTCACTTCTTGGATGCTGCCCCCCCTCCCCCGAACCCTGTAAGATTGAGTTAGCAGGTGGAATAAAGTACATGCAAACTGATGCCCTGTCAGTAGGTGGTGCCTGCAGGAAGGGACAAGCTGCTATGCTATTTCTGGGTCCTGTACTGGCTCCAGTCCCCCAGGAAAAGCACTCAAATGCCCCAGGAGTTGGGTGGGGCCCTGAAGCTTCCATATGAGTCCTTAATTTTTGTTGCAGCTGAGGCGAGATGGGTAGTGCGGCTAGCCTAGATAGGGTTGGGGTGAGCTCAGACTCCATACATGTTGGCCAGGAAGCTGTTTTGTCAGGAATTAATGGTCTAAAAAGAAACAAACAAACAAAAAAACCCCAAGGAATTAATGGTCTGCTCCCAGTTTCTAGGTGGACCCATGCCAGAGGGCCTGAAGGGGCCCCACCCATCCAGAAAGTCTGTTCACGGAAGGCAGGTCAAAGACTTGCAAGCTGGAAGCCTTCCGTGGGTCTCACTCTTCTCCTCACACTCTGCTCTGCTGTTCTTTGTTGGATCTCAGCCTGAGCCAAGAATGCAGCCCACCCATTGGGGAAGGAGTGCTCTGTGGGCAAATCCTGGCTAGAACCCACACTACACTCCTTACTGATCTGTCCATGCTGCCTCCCTCATCATCCCAGACCACGTCAGGGACAGATGTGCAGTTCCTGGGTTGTCCAAAGGGTGCCTGGCTCTGATGCAGCCACCTGGCATATTGTACCAGGGCAAGCCATAGAGCAGGGAGCTCACAGTCTAAGCATACCTTGTCCAGTCCACTGCAGGACCCCAAGGCCTGAGCCTCGCACTCTGTGGAAACCTCGGTTGTCCCTTTTGGCAGCTGTAAGTGGAGGAAAGGAGGAGACTGTATGGAGTGGTGCTAGCACTCTGGTTGGGAGTCTGCTCACAATGTCCAGGCTTTCCAGTCATGCAAATTACCTGGGACCGCCTGGATCCCTGTGGCTCTCCCAGTCTGGGCTGGAGTTGGGAAAAGTCTGGTTGGAATAGTTTGAACAGTGTGAACAGTGTGAAACCTGAGTTGAAGCCCCTTGGGGAGGACAAAGGTAGATGGTGAGTGGAGAAGCAATAGTGTCTGCTGTCCCAGTTCCAGTTTGGGGGGGGGGTGGAAATGCCCTGGAGGGCCTGGGACCCTGTGCTTTGTCCACAAGCAGTTCCCAGCTCACTGTGGCAGCCACCTGAGCAGAAAGTATCTCTAGCAGCTTGGAAACCCCTGCTATAAAAGATGTTGGGGGAGGAAAAAGCAAACTACTCCACTATCTACCCTTCTTGCTGGACTCCAAGTCTCTCTGGGGTGGTTCTCTGGATATCTAAACTCCTCTGGTTCTGCTCTGTCATTTCTTCCTGTGGAGTCTCTTGTAGGTTCTGGTACTTTCCCCCCAGAATTACACCAGTCCTATTTTTTATTTTTATCATCTAAAATTTTTCCTGTAGCTCAGTGCCAACCAGATACACCAGAACTGGTGGGTCTGAATCCAGTCTGGGCCCACCAAACAACAATGACAACTATAACCAAAAAATAGCCAGGCGTTGTGGCAGGCGCCCATAGTCCCAGCAACTTGGGAGGCTAAGGTAAGAGAATCTGTTAAGCCCAAGAGTTTGAGACTGCTGTGAGCTGTGATGCCAGAGTCCTCTACTGAGGGTGACAACTTGAGGCTCTCTGTCTCCAAATAAATAAATAAAAATAAAATAAAATAAAATTTTTCCTTTTGAGACGATATGGCACCTCGAGTCTCTAGCAGTCATGTTGTCTCCTCTTCCTTTTTCTTTCTAAGATTATGGAGGCTGAGAGTCCAAGGTCAAGATGCTACAGCTGGTGAGGACTTTCTTGCTGCTGGGAATGCTGCAGAGTTCTGAGGCAGAGCAGAACATCTCATGGCAAAAGGTCTCTCTCATTTCTCCCTCTTTTCTTTCTTTCTTCTTTTTTTTTTTTTATTGAGACAGAGCCTCAAGCTGTCAAGTACCGTAACATCACAGCTCACAGCAACCTCCAATTCCTGGGCTCAAGCGAGTCTCCTGCCTCCGCCTCCCAAGTAGCTGGGACTACAGGCACCCGCCACAACGTCCAGCCATTTTTTGGTCGCAGCTGTCATTGTTGTTTGGTGAGCCCGGACTGGATTTGAACCCGCCAGCTCAGGTGTACGTGGCTGGTACCTTAGCCCATTGAGCCACAGGTGCAGAGCCATTCTCCCTCATTTCTTAGTAGCACTGAGTAATATTCCAATGTCTGGAAGTATCACCCTTTATTAATTCACTTGCCTTCTAAAGGACATTGGTCACATCCAAGTTTTGGCAATTATGAATGAAGCTATAAATGTGCAGGTTTTTGTATGGACATGAATTGTCAACTCTGGCTAAGTAGGAGAGGTGGCTCAGTCCTATAATCCTAGCACTTTGGGAGGCTGAGGTGGCTCAAGACCAGCCTGAGCGAGAGCAAGACCCCGTCTCTAAAAAATAGCCAAGCGTTGTGGCGGGTGTCTGTAGTCCCAGCTACTGGTGAGGCTGAGGCAAGAGGATTACTTGAGCCCAAGAGTTTGAGGTTGCTGTAAGCTGTGATCCCATGGCTCATGTCTCAAAAAAAAAAATAATAACAGGCTTGGCTCCTGTTGTTCAACGGGCTAAGGTGCCAGTCACGTCCACCTAAGCTGGTGGGTTTGAATCCAGCCTGGGCCCGCCAAACAACGATGGCTGCAACCAAAAAATGGCCAGGTGTTGTGGCGGGCGCCTATAGTCCCAGCTACTTGGGAGGTGGAGGCAGGAGACTCGCTTGAGCCCAGGAATTGGAGGTTGCTGTGAGCTGTGATGCCACAGCACTCTATCCAGGGTGACAGCTTGAGGCTCTGACTCAAAAAAAACAATACTAAGGAGTGTTGACAGATAGATTGTATGGCTACAGTATGTTCACTTTTGTAATAAACTGTGTTCCTGGCTCAGCACCTATAGTTCAAGCGGCTAAGGTGCCAGCCATACACACCAGAGCTGGTGGGTTTGAATACAGCCTGGGCCTGCCAAACAGTGACAACTACAACCAAACAATAGCCAGGTGTTTTGGTCGGTGTCTGAAGCCCCAGTTACTTGGGAGGCTGAGGTAAGAGAATCGCTTAAGCCCTGGAGTTGGAAGTTGCTGTGAGCTGTGATGCCACAGCACTCTACCCAGGGTGACAGCTTGAGGCTGTGTCTCAAAAAATAAAAATAAAAAATAAACTGTGTTCCTTCTACCAACAATGAATGGAGAGTTTGTTGTTCAAGTAGATGTATAATGGTATCTCATTATTATCCAATTCACTAATGATATAAGGTCTTGAGCATCTTTTCATATAATTGCTTAACATCTGTGTGCATTATTGTTTCTTCATACATCTTATGAACTTTAATTTGTTAATATATTGCCCATTTTTACATTGGCTTATTCACTTTTTTATTTTTATTGTTGGGGATTCATTGAGGGTACAAGAAACCACACTGATTGCAGTTGTTAGGTAAATACCCTCTTATAGTCTTGTCTTGCACCCAAAAGGCATGGCTCACACTATGACCCCACCCCCTCATTCCTTCCCCCTCTCTGCTCTTCCTTTCCCCACCCCTCCCTCCTTCTTTCTCTCTCTGCTCTCTCCTTCCCTCACCCCCAACATATCATTAATTGTCCTCATATCAAAATTGAGTACATAGGATTCATGCTTCTTCATTCTTGTGATGCTTTACTAAAATAATGTGTTCCACTTCCATCCAGGTTAATACAAAGGCTATAAAGTCTCCATTTTTTTAAACGGCTGAATAGTATTCCATAGTCTACATATACCACAGCTTGATAATCCATTCCTGGGCTGGTGGGCATTTAGGCTGTTTCCACATTTTGGCAATTGTAAATTGAACTGCAATAAACAGTCTAGTGAAAGTGTCCTTATGATAAAAGGATTTTTTTCCTTCTGAGTAGATGCCCAGTAATGGGATTGTAGGATCAAATGGGAGGTCTAGCCTGAGTTCTTTGAGGGTTCTCCATACTTCCTTTCAAAAAAGTTGTATTATTTTGCAGTCCCACCAGCAGTGTATAAGTGTTCCCTTTGCCCCACATCCATGCCAGCATCTGCAGTTTTGAGATTTTGTGATGTGGGCCATTCTTTTTGGGGTTAGATGGTATCTCAGGGTGGTTTTGATTTGCACTTATCTAGTAATTAAGGATGAGTATTTTTTCATGTTTGTCAGCCATTCATTTGTCTTCCTTAGAGAAGGTTCTATTCGTGTCTCTTGCCCATTGATGTGTGGGATTGTTGGCTTTTTTCATGTGGATTAATCTGAGTTCTCTATAGATCCTAGTTATCAAGCTTTGGTCTGATTCAAAATATGCAGATATCCTTTCCCATTGTGTAGGCTGCTGTCTCCTTAGTTGTACAGAAGCTTTTCAGTTTAAGTCCCATTCGTTTATTTTTGTTGTGGTGGTAATTGCCATAGCAGTTTTTTTTTTTTTTTCCAGTTTTTTGGCCGGGGTTGGGTTTGAACACCTGCAGCATATGGGGCCTGTGCTCTACTCCTTTGAGCCATAGTTGCCACCCCACAGCAGTCTTCGTAATGAAGTCTTTCCCCAGGCCAATATCTTCCAGTGTTTTTCCTATGCTTTGAGACTTTTATTGTTTCATGCCTTAAATTTAAGTACTTTATCCATCTTGAATCAATTTTTGTGAGTGGAGAAAGGTGTGGGTCCAGTTTTAGTCTTTTACATGTGGAAATCCAGTTCTCCCAGTACCATTTATTGAATAGGGAGTCTTTCCCCCAAGGTATGTTCTTGTTTGGTTTATCGAAGTTTAGATGACTGTATGATGTTAGTTTCATTTCCTGGTTTTCTATTCGATTCCAATGTCTATGTTTCTATTTTTGTGCCAGTACCATGCTGTCTTGACCACTATGGCTTTGTAGTATAGCCTAAAATCTGGTATGGTGATGCCCTTGGCTTTGTTTTTATCACTAAGAACTGCCTTAGCTATACAGGGCTTTATTCTGATTCCATACAAAATGCAGAATCATTTTTTCCAAGTTTTGAAAGTATGATGTTGGTATCTTCATAGGATGGCATATTGCTTTGGGAAGTATAGCCATTTTAACAGTTTTGATTCTTCCCAGCCATGAGTATGGCATGTTCTTCCATTTGTTAATATCCTCTGCTATTTCCTTTCTTAGGATTTTGTAATTTTCTTTATAGAGGTCCTTCACCTCTTTTGTTAGGCATATTCTTAGGTATTTCATTTTCTTTTGAAGGAATGGTGAAGGGAGTTGGGTCCTTAATTAGCCTCTCATCTGGACTGTTATTGGCATATACAAAAGCTCCTGACTTGTGGACATTGATTTTATGTCCTGAGACATTACTGTATTTTTTGATGACTTCCAGGAGTCTTATGGTTGAGTCTTTGGGGTTCCCTAAGTATAAGATCATATCATCAGCAAAGAGGGAGAGTTTGACTTCCTCTGCTCCCATTTGGATGCCCTTTATTTCCTTGTCTTGTCTAATTGTATTGGCTCGAACTTCCAGCACTATATTGAATAGTAATGGTGACAACTTCACCTACATCCAGTTCTAAGAGGAAAAGCTTTCAGTTTTACTCCATTCAGTAAAATATTAGCTGTGGGTTTGTCATAGATAGCTTCAATCAGTTTCAGAAATGTGCCACATATGCCTATAATCTTTAGTGCTCTAATTAGAAAAGGATGCTGAATTTTAAGGAATGCTTTTTCAGCATCTATTGAGAGGATCATATGGTCTTTTGTTTTTGCTTGTGTTAATAAAGTGGATAACATTTATGGACTTGTGTATGTTAAACCAGCTTTGCATTCCTGCGATGCAACCTACTTGATCATGATGTATGACTTTTTTAATGATAAGCTGTAATCTATTGGCTAGGATTTTGTTGAGAATTTTTGCATCTATATTCATGAGTGAAATTGGTCTGAAATTCTCCTTTTTAGTTGGGTCTTTTCCTGGTTTGGTATCAGGAAAACCAGATTTGCTTCTTAGAATGTGTTGGAGAAGATTCCTTCCTCCTCAAGTTTTTGGAATAATTTCTGCAGTATGGGAATAAGCTCTTCCTTGAAGGTTTGATAGAATTCTGAAGTGAAGCCATCTGGACCAGGGCATTTTTTGGTTGGAAGATTTTTGATTTTTTCTATAATCTCAGTGCTTGAAATTGGTCTGTTCAAGAGCTCTATTTCTTCCTGGCTAAGTCTATGAGAGGGTGTGATTCCAAATATTGATCAATTTCCTTCCTATTGTCAAATTTCTGGGCGCAGAGTTTCTGGTAGTATTCAGAGATTATCTCTTGTATCTCTGTGGCATCAGTTGTAATTTCCCCTTTATCATTTCTGATTGAGGTTACTAGAGATTTTACTTTTCTTTTTCTAGTTAGTCTGGCCAAAGGTTTGTCTATTTTATTTTTTCAAAAAACCAACTCCTGTTTCATTAATTTTCTGAATAATTTTTTTGTTTTCAATTTCATTGATCTCTGATTTAATTTTGGATATTTCTTTTCTTCTGCCAGGTTTAGGCTTAGATTGTTCTTCTTTTTCCAATTCCATAAGATGGCTTGTGAGTTTGTTGCTGCGCTCTCTTTCTGTTTTTCGAATGTGGACAACTAAAGTAATACATTTTCCTCTTAGAACTGCTTTTGCAGTATCCTACAGGTTATGGTAGCTTGTGTCTTCATTGTTGCTATGCTCAAGGAAGTTATGATTGCCTGTTTTATTTCTTCCTGAACCCAACTGTTATTCAACAGAAGGTTGATTAGTTTCCATGTCTTTGTGTGGGATTGAATGTTTTTGTTGCAGTTGAGTTCCACCTTTAGTGCCTTATGGTCTGAGAAAATACAAGGTAAAATTTCAATACTTTTGATTCTGTTAAGGTTTGTTTTGTGTCCTAGGATATGATCAATTTTGGACAATGTTCAATGGGCCAATGAGAAGAATGTATATTCTTTATCTGTGGGATGGAGAGTTCTATATGCGTCCATCAAGCACAGTTGTTCTAGGGTCTCATTTAAGTCCCTTATATCTTTGTTTAATTTCTGTTTAGAGGATCTGTCCAGCTCTGTAACAGAAGTGTTAAAGTCCCCTGTTAGGGCATCATAGGATATCGTATTATTCAGACTGAATAAGGTCTGTTTCAAGAATCTGGGAGCATTTAAATTGGGTGCATAAATATTTAGAATTGAAACGTCTTCTTGTTGTATTTTTCCCTTGACCAATATAAAGTGACCATCTCTGTCTTCTTTGACTTTAGTTGCTTTAAATCCACATGTATCTGAAAATAAGATTGCAACTCCTCTTTTCTTCTGAATTCCATTTGCCTGAAAAATTGTCTTCCAACCCTTAACTCGGAGTTTTAATTTGTCTTTTGAAGCTAGGTGTGTTTCCTGCAGATGAAATGGATGGCTTGGGTTTTTTAATCCAGTCAGCCAATATGTGCCTCTTCAGTGGGGAATTCAAGCCATTAACATTTATTGAGATAATTGATAAGTGTTCTAGTCATCTTATTTTGTGAGAGTCCATTGCTTAATTTTATCTTTTGCATCAGTGTGGAAGTTAGGTTCTTCCCTTTAACTTCTGAGTTCTTACTTTGCTGTTGATCCATTTTTTTGGTCAGTGTGTAGAACAGGTTGAAGTATTTCCTGTAGAGCGGGTCTTGTTGTGGCGAATTTCCTCAATGTTTGTATATCAGTAAATGATTTGATTTCTCTGTTAATTTTAAAGCTTAGCTTCTCAGGATATAGAATTCTTGGCTGGAGATTGTTCTGTTTAAGTAGATTAAAGGTAGATGACCATTGTCTTCTTGCTTGGAAAGTTTCATTAGAGAAGTCTGCAGTCATCCTAATAGATTTGCCCCTGTAGGTCAATTGGTGCTTACCAGGAAGCAGCTTGAAGAATCTTTTATTTTGTCTTGACTTTGGACAGGTTCATCACAACGTGTCTTGGGGAAGCTCGGTTAGAGTTGAGGTGACCTGAGGTCCGATATCCCTCTGAAAGGAGAGTGTCAGAATCTTTGGTGATATTTGGAAATTTTTCATTTATAATATTTGCTAGTATGGCTTCCATTCCCCTGGGGCATTCTTCCCCCTTCTGTGATACAGATAACTTGTATATTTGAATGCTTCATAGAGTCCCATGATTCTGTCAGTGAACGTTCTGCTTTCTCTCTCTTCTTTTAGCCTCTTTAACTATCTGAGTTATCTCAAGAGCTTTGTCCTCTACCTCTGAGATTCTTTCTTCTGCATGGTCTAATCTGTTGTTGATACTTTCTATTGCATCTTTAAGTCCCCCAATTGACTGCTTCAGTTCCTTCAGCTCTGCTATATCCTTTTTATATTCTTCATAACATTCATGTCTTAATTGATTCTGTTTTTGGATTTCCTTTTGGTTATTTTCCACTTTATCAGCAGTTTCCTTCATTTCCTTGATTATTTTCATCATCTGTATTCTAAATTCCCTTTCTGTCATTTCTAACATTTCCTTATAGGTAGAATCCTCTGCAGTAGCTACCTCACAGTCCCTTGAGGGGATTGCTCTGGACTGGTTTTTCATGATGCCAGGAGCTTTCTGCTGATTCTTCCTCATGAGTGATTTCTTTTATCTGTTTCCTTGCCCTAATTTTCCTTTCACTTTCTCCAGCTCTTTAAGTTGCTGTACCTCTGGACTAGGGTTTCAATGAGTCCTTTTGGTACAGGATGAGAAGGATGAGAAGGTTGAGGAGCAAGAAGGAAAAAAAAAGAAAGAAAAAAAGAAATGAAAAGAAAAAGGAGAAAAGGGAGGGGGTGGGGAGAAGTGACTATTGACAAAAAAAAGAGAGGCACAGAAATAGGGGGATAGGAGCAATATAGGTGTACAGTAGGGTACTTTGACCCAACCTTAAGAATCCCCAACCTTGGGTGGTGCCTGTGGCTCAGTCAGTAAAGCGCCGGCCCCATATACCAAGAGTGGCAGGTTCAAACCCAGTCATGGCCGAACTGCAACAAAAAAATAGCTGGGCGTTGTGGTGGGCGCCTGTTGTCCCAACTACTCGGGAGGCTGAGGCAAGAGATTTGCCTAAGCCCAGGAGTTGGAGGTTGCTGTGAGCTGTGTGACACCACGGCACTCTACCAAAGGCAATAAAGTGAGACTCTGTCTCTACAAAAAAAAAAAAAGAACCCCCAACCTCTAGGGTTGCCGGATTAGGTGGTTAGGTCAGCAGCTCTTTGCCAGCCCCTTTGGACACAGTACCCCACCTCCATCAAGTAGAGAGGAAAGACAAAAATTCAATAAATCAAACCAAAACAAGCAAACCAAAAACTTTACAGGATAAAATTGGCGGAAAAACCAAATAACAGGGGTAGAAACACTAGCACAAATGAAGGTCTAATTGTTGAAAAAGACAACAATGGAAAATTGTATTTAAACTAGAAAAACGAAGAAATAAAAGAAAAAAAAAAGAAAAGAAAAATCTATAGGGAAAATGTTGAAATTAAAAACAAAAAACAACACAACACACACAAAAAACCAAAAACAAAGCAGTGTATATATCTTGCTGATATTGTCTGGGCAACAGGTGATCTTCTGGGGTATGATATGTTAATCACAGTGCTGATACGGCTGTATGAAATGGAGACTGGACGCCTCTAGTGATTTCTCAAACCCTGCAGGTTGGAGAGCCTAAATCCTCCTCAGCCTGCTTAGAAGGCACTTTAAATTGCTAATCTGGGGCTCGGCCCTGTGGCTCAATGGGCTAAGGCGCCAGCCATGTACACCTGAGCTGGCGGGTTTGAATCCAGCCCGGGCCCGCCAAACAACAATGACAGCTGCAACCAAAAAATGGCCGGGCGTTGTGGCAGGTGCCTGTAGTCCCAGCTACTTGAGAGGCAGAGGCAAGAGACTCGCTTGAGCCCAGGAATTGGAGGTTGCTGTGAGCTGTGATGCCACAGCACTCTACCCAGGGCAATAGCTTCAGGCTCTGTCTCAAAAAAAAAAAAAAAAATTGCTAATCTGGGCTAAGCAGAAGCTTTCCCAAGAAAGCGCTTGTCGCTGGGATCACTCCTTAAGTGGCTATCCACTTACGCAGTGTGCCAAGACCGGTCTCACTCTCTGCCCCTGAGGGCTAAGGCTGCAAGGCATCTCAGTCCCCGCCTTTAGGCTGCTCAGTCACTAGATTACTCGCTCCCGCCCAATGCTTATTCTGCAACCCTGAGGGTGGAGCTTGCCAGGGCAGTTCTCAAACAATGGCTCCACACAGCCCACAACCAAACACTGGTAGCTCTGTCTGGCTCAGTGGCTCAGTCTGGAGCCCTAGACAAAACTCAAAGACCTCTGCACTCTTGCCCAAGTTCTCCCAAGGTAGTTCAACTGAGTGCCAAGTCCAAAAAAACCCAAACAGCTCACAGGTAAGGCCTTTCCAGTTTGCAATCTCACTGCTGCTGTACCTACAGCTGCTGGCAGGATTAGACTGAACGAACGCACGCAACCACTTGCCAGTTCTCCACTGCTTTTGCCTTTCTTATGGGGTCCAGAAGTCTCACGTTGTCTCCCTGTGTTCCCAAAGGGATGTTTCTCGGCAGATCTCGCCAGCCAGATCTGCCTAAAATCTTCTTTCCCCAGTCTCACAGCCCAGTTGCAAGGAAGCTGTTACTCGGCCTCCATCTTGCTCCGGAAGTCCAGGAAGCATTTTTAAATTGCAGACATTGATGTTCCACTTTTTTGTCACCTCCATAATTCCTGATGAGAAGTCAGTGATTTTTGACTTTGCTATTTCTCTATATGTGACGTGTTACTTTTCTCTGGCTACTTTCAAGATCTTCTCCTCCTTAGTAACTTTTTTTTTTTAGAGACAGAGTCTCACTTTGTCACCCTCAGGAGAGTGCTGTGATGTCACAGCTCACAGCAACCTCCAGCTTTTGGGCCTGGGTGATTCTCTTGCCTCAGTGTCCCAAGTAGCTGGGACTATAGGTGCCCACCATAACACTTGGCTATTTTTTTGTTGTTGCTGTTAGGCTGGGCCCGGGTTTGAACCTGGCACCCTCAGTATATGGGGCCGGCACCCTACTCACTGAACCATAGGCACTCCTGTTCTCCTTAGTATTAGTTCTCGATGATTTTACTATGGTGTATTTGGGTATGTTTTTTCTTTGTATTTATCCTGCTTGGTGTTAGCTAAACTTCTTGATTCAGAAGTTCTTTCACAAAATTTGGGAGACTACTGGACATTAACTCTTTTGTTTTTTTAAGACAGAGCCTCAAGCTGTTGCCCTGGGTAGAGTGCTGTGGCGTCACAGCTCACAGCAACCTCCCACTCTTGGGCTTAAGTGATTCTCTTGCCTCAGCCTCCCAAGTAGCTGGGACTACAGGCACTCACCACAACACCCACCTATTTTTTTGGTTGTAGCTGTCATTGTTGTTTGGTGGCCTGGGCTGGATTCAAACCCACCAGCTCTCGTGTATGTGGCCGGCGACCTAGCCACTTGAGCTACAGACACTGGGCCAATTAACTCTTAAAGTATTTTTTCCTGAACCACTTTTTGTAACTATTTGAAAAATTAAAATAGTAATTTAAAGTCATAAATTAGAAAACTCTATACTCACATGGTTTCACTAGTAAGTTCCATTAAACATTTAAGGAAAAATAATACATAAACTCTTTCAGAAAACAAAGGAAGATAAAATACTTCCCACTTGTTTCATGAGGTCAGATACCAAAACTTGACAAAGACGTCACAAGAAAACTACAGACCAATACGCCTGAAGAGCCCCTCAAGAACATAAATGCAAATAAACTTTTCTAACAAAATGTTAGCAAATTTAATCCAGCAATGTATTAATTGCTGGATAATACATTAGGACCGACTGAGTTTTATTCAGGAATGTACTGTTGGTTTAACGTTAAAAATTCAATCAACTTACTACTTTATTTTATTTTACTTTTATTATCTTATTTACAAAATAAAAGAGAAAACCACAGATCATCGTAAAAGACAGATTTTTTCCCAAAAGACAGAATTTTTAAAATAAAAATTAATGTTTATTCATTAAAACTCGGAATAGCTAGACACAGAAGGGATCATTCTTAAAGTAAAATAGGGCATGTTTGAAACTCTGTAGCTGATATTATACTTAATAGTGAAATAGTGAACATTTCCCTCTAAGATCAGGAAAATGGCAAGGATTACAGTCTTTCTATAAATAATTGTGTTGAAAATCCTAACTGGTGAAGGAAGGAAGGAAGGGAGGGAGGGAGAGAGGGCAAAAGCTTGAAGACCATAAAGAAGTAAAACTGTCTATGTTGAAAATTCTAAGGAATCGACAAAGCAACTAACTATAACAACTTAATCAATGAATGTAGCAAGATTGAAGACACAAGATATTTATATATATGATTGATCATTGTGTGTCTCTACACCAACAGAAAACACATTTTTAAAATTCCATTTATAAATATAAAATACTTAGTAATAAATTTAATAAAAGAAAGAAATGAAAGAAGTCCTAAGATGAATGGAAAATAATACAATGCTCATGGGTCAGAAGACTCAAGTTTATTAACCGGTCACCCGCAAAAGACCTATAAATTCAACATGATCCCAATCATAATCCCAGGAGCAGTGTGAAAATTTATAAATTGTCAGACTGATTCTAATGTTTACATAGAAAATGTAAAGAACCTAAATTAGCCAAATAAAATCTTGAAGAATTGATACCATTTGATTTCAAGACTAAAGAATTAAGGTAAGAAGACTAGATTAATGTAAGTGACTGGAGAGCCCAGAAGTGAGACCCACACTTAAACAACATGTTGATTTTTGACCAAGGGTCAAAATATTTCTCTGGGGAAAAGAAGTACAGGCAGTCCCTGAGTTATAAACATCTGACTGATGCACTTGTGAAGGGAGGCTACTACTGTTCCAACTTACAAACAAATTCAACTTAAGAACTCAACTCATTTGCAACCCGGGAACTGTCTGTATTTTGAACAAGTGGTGCTGGAACAACTGGGTGTTCGTATTGAGAAAGATGAACCTTGACTCTTACTGCAAGTTATACAATAAATTTAATTCAAAGTGTATCATAGATCTGAATGTAAAAGCTAAAGCTATACAACTTCCAGAAGAAAACAGAAAAATGCCTTCATGACCTGTGAGTAGGCCAAAATTTCTTAGATGGGTCAATGAAAGAAATATATTTAAAAAAATACCGAGCTGGCACTTTGCCTCCTGCCTGTAGTTCTAGCACTCTGGGAGGCTGAGGCAGGTGGGTTGCTTGAGCTCCGGAGTCCAAGACCAGCCTAAGCAAGAACAAGACCAACCCCTCATCTCTAAAAACAGCTGGGTGTTGTGGCTGGTAGCTATGGTTATGGTTACTTGGGAGGCTGAGACAAGAGGATTGCTTGAGTCCAAGATTTTGAGGTTGCTGTGAGATATGATGCCATTGCATTTTACTGAGGACAATAAAAGTGAGATTCTGTCTCAGAAAAAAAAAAAAAGAAGGAAAGACAAGAAAACAAAAGAAAGAAAGAAATCAACTAACTGATTTCATCAAAATTGAAAATTCTCTTTACCATTAAGAAAACAAAAAGAGAAACCACAAACTTGGAGAAAATATTGCAGAATATACATACAAAAGATTGGTATCCAGATTACATGTATAGATAATTCTATAAGTTAATAATAAAAGTCTATCTATGCTAAAAATATCTGAAAAAAAGTCACAAAAGTATGTATATGAATGGCCAATGAGCACATTTGAAAGTGCTCAACATCATTAGGAACTTGGAGAATGCAAGTTAAAATCCATGAGACACTACTACAGTCCCATCAGAATGATTAACATTTACAAAGATTGATAGTAGCAGGGCAGTGCCTGTGATTCAAAGGAGTAGGGTGCCAGCCCCATATACCAGAGGTGGTGGGTTCAAACCCCGCCCTAGCCAAAAACTGCAAAAAAAAAAAAAAAAAGTAGCACTAAATGCTGGTGAGTAGGAACTTTTGTAAATTGCTCATGGGAACATGAATTATTGCAGTACTTCATTTTTTAAATTTTAATTTAATTTAATTTTTTGTTTGTTTGTTTGAGACAGAGTCCCATTATGTTGCCCTAAGTAGAGTGCCATGGCGTCACAGCTCACAACAACCTCATATTGGATTTAAGTGATTCTCTTACCTCAGCCTCCCAAGTAGCTGGGACTACAGGTGCCCACCACAATGCCTGGCTATTTTTTGTTGCAGTTGTCATTGTTGTTTTAGCTGGCCCAGGCTGGGTTTGAACCTGCCAACTTCAGTGTCTGTGGCTGGCGCCTTAACCACTGTGCTACAGGCACCAAGCCATTGTTGCAAGTACTTTGGAAAAAGTTTCATTGGTTTCCTATAAAGTCAAACATACACTTACCCTATGACCCTGTAATGGTACTTTTAGGTATTTCCTCAAAAGAATTAAGTGCATATGTTTGCAAGAAGATTTGTACATGAATGTTTATAGCAGCCTTATTTATAATATTCCTCAACTGGAAACTACCCAAAAGTCCATTAATAGGAGCATGGATAAACAAAATGTGGCATATCTGTACTATGGAACACTATTCTTCAAAAAAAATGGGAATGAATTATCAATACACCCAGCAGCACAGACAAATCACACATACATTATGTTGAATGAAAAAAGCCAGACACAAAAAAACACAACTTATGTGATTCTGTTTATGTGAAGCTCTGGAACAGGCAAAAGTAATCAACGGTGGGGGGGGGGAATCAGAAAATTGATTGGCTCGGGGGTGGGGTGGGGTAGCTAGGATTGGCTGGGAAGACACAAAGAACTTTTTGGGGGTGATGAAAAGGTTCTGTATCTTGATAAGTATGTGAAGTATCAAGGTGTATGCATTTATGAAAATTCATAAACCCTTATAAAACTAGATTCTTGAAATTTGTGCGTTTGTAAATTGTGCATTTGTGCCTATGTAATTTTTGCCTTAAAAAACCTGAGAACAAATAAAGCTGCACTACACAAGTCTGCAGGCATCACTGCAAAACCTCAGCCGCTGGGTGGGTGTAGGGCGCTCTCGTCTCCCCTTTTGCTCGGCTGCCCTGCGGCACAGTTAGGGCACATTTAGGGCACAGTTAGGGCAGAGCTCTTTGCTGCCTGCCTACTTGCTTATAGAATCACAAAGCAAAGTTCTCCCACGTTCCAGAGACAGGAAGTTTCTGGCCACTGCGTTGGTTTGCCCCCCAGTTTCTGGGCAGTGGCTCACACCTGCTCTCCATCACGGGAACCACCTGCTCTGTCTCTGACAAACCCCATGGTCACAGGACCAATCTCTACTGTACAAAGATAAATGCTATGTTTCTGTCACCTCTTCCTGGGGACCTTCAAGTCCCCACAGGTGAGGAGTTTTGGCCCATACCCCTCAGAACTGGCCTGGGAAATTGGGCTCCTTGGATCTAACCAGAGCTCTATTAGGATTTGCCGGTGAAATCTGGTCACTTTTTTTTTTTTTGTAGAGACAGAGTCTCACTTTGTTGCCCTCGGTAGAGTGCTGTGGCGTCACACAGCTCACAGCAACCTCCAACTCCTGGGCTTAGGCGATTCTCTTGCCTCAGCCTCCCGAGAGCTGGAACTACAGGCGCCTGCCACAACGGCCGGCTATTTTTTTGTTGCAGTTCAGCCGGGGCCAGGTTTGAACCCGCCACCCTTGGTATAGGGGGCTAGTGCCCTACTCACTGAGCCCACAGGTGCCACCCCTGGCTCACTTTTATTCATAGTCACGAATCACCAAATATTCATTGAGCTGACCCTTTTGCAGGTTCCTGGGACATATGAGTGAGCAAACCAAAGAAAAACTTTTGTCTTTATTCAAGTGGAAGGGACTCTGATTGTAGCAGGCAGAATAAAGGCCTCCAAAACCCAGACCCTGTGATAGTGGTTACCTTACGCAGCAAAAGGAACTTTGCAGATGTGATTAAGTTTCCCTGCGGTGGGGAGATTATTCCAGGTTATCTGGGTGGACCCAATGTAATCACAAGGGACTTCCTAAGAGGGAGACGGAGGGTCAGATTAGAAGGGGCGATGTGGCAGTGCAAATAGAGTTGTAATGACAAAGTTCATGGCAGGAGCCAGGAGCCCACCAGAATGCTAGCAACCTCTGGAAGCTAGAGAAGGCAGGAAGGGAGTCCTCTGCCTGATCCTACAGAAGGGACACAGTCTTGCCAACGTTTTGATTTTAGCCTGGTGAGCCCCACTTCAGTCTTGTGACCCCCAGGGTTAGGCGATAATAAATTTGTGTTGTTTTGAGCTACCAAGTTTGTGGTGATCTGTTACAGCAGCAGAAAACTGATATACTAACTTAGAAAATAATAAATCTAACATATAAGCCGATCATCCATAATGAGTTACAAGGTAATAGGCCAATAATTCCGAGATCTGCTTTGCCTTGGCGAGAGGCAGCAGTTGGGATGAATGTCTTTTTGCACAGTAATTGGGGAGCCAGAGTTTGACAATCTTTGAGCTCCTCTTTTAGAGAAGCCTTTTGTTACAGATGGGAGACGCTGACCCTGGTGATAAGATCCCACTTATTGGTCTAGCACACTGCTTGTACTTAGGCAGAGTTTCACTGAATTAAAATGTGCAAGGGATCATACCGTAAAACTCCCATTTACAAGATGTACAGACTGAGGCATGAGAAGGAACAGCCTCCTACCTGACCCAGGGTATCTGGACATCATCAGGCTGGCAGTTTAAGTCCGGGTTTCCTCTTCACATGAAAATCAGAACCTGCCTCACATAAAACAGACACCATGTCTGCTCACATGACTTCCCTATAGAAATGAGCAAGTCTGAGTGAGCTGCCCAGTGTCAGGCTGTTCAAGTGTGGACACCCCCAGAATGCAGCTCTCTTCCATTAGAAACTCCTCAGCTCTCAATATGCCCTGGGAACAGCAGAGACTCTCTGGTCTGCACACCTATTTCAACCTCCTACTCTCTGAGAAGCCAATTGGAGGGACTGGATGACACTAGCCTCTGTCACTTGCAGGCAAAATTTAAATCAAGTTTGTTGCATCCTGATGACTATGCATTATGATACAGGTTCAGCTGCTACAATAAAATCTAAGATAGCAGTGATATCTAGTCCCAACACACATAGCCTCCAAACTCAGGGACCCAGACTCCTCCAAACTCACTGTTTTGACATTAACACCCAACTTCTACCTCATGATTTGAGATGGCTGCTCTGGTTCCTGCCACTGTGTCTGCATTCCAGCCAGCAGAAGGGGAAAGGGAGTAAGAGGACCCCTGTTCCTTTAAAGGGAAGGGCTTCCTTTCCATTCACATGCCACTGGCCATTCACATGCTTAGCTGCAAGGGAGGCTGGGCAATGTGGCCGCTTGTTTGGTGCCAGGAGTCTGGCTGAAATTGTTATTATTATAGAGGAAGAGAAGAGGTATTACTATTCTCTCTGCTCTAATGATTGCCTCAGATGCAAGTGGAAGCTCTCAAGAATGCTCCAGAGAAACACTGAACTTCTTTAGAAGCTGGGGACTTGGGGATGGGAGGCAGGTGAGATGTCGGGGGATAGAGTATGGCTTTCTTCTCACATGGGAGCAGTTAAGACAGTGAGGGGATCAGCCTGTCCTTCCCACCAGTCAGAGGCTGGAGCTGGTGTTGGAGATGCCAACGGGTGATGGGCATGACTGAATCCTCTCAAAAACAGCTGCCCAGATGTGGACACACAACTTAGGAACCTGCAGGCTGCTTACACGACCTCTTCCAAAGGCAGGGTCCCTAGTGCAGGGGCCTCCTCTGCCTCCTGGTGCTCCCCTCACACTGGAAACAAATACCTGCAGAATGTAGCACTCACAACGACACAGTACTGTTGACTTGCGCTGATCCCAGAATGTAGCACTCACAATGACACAGTCGTGTCCACTTGCCCTGCTCCCAGAAGCATAGTCTGGTCTGGGTGGCGCTGAGGCTGGCTCTGGGGACTCAGTCGTGATCCCTCCAAAACATTCTTGGTAATCCTGAGAGAAAGGGACGTCTGCTGGGGGATTCTAGCAAGACTGCCCTCCCACCTGAGAGAGAGAGATGTTCTAGATGCTGGCAGGCAAAAATGTGATGCCTGCAGCTGGGGCAGCCATCTTGGGATGATGAGGTGACAAGTTTGGGGTTAACAAAACACCCCAAGGATGGCAAAGTGAAAGAGTTGAAGGCACCTGGGTCCTTGGCCCTTTTTTTTGAAACAGAGCCTCAAGCTGTCACCCTGGATAGGCCCAGGAGTTGGAGGTTGCTGTGAGCTGTGACACCACGGCACTCTACCCAGGGTGACAGCTTGAGGCTCTGTCTCAAAAAAAAAAAAAAAGAGAAAAAGAAATCCTTCCCTGGCCAGTCCCCTACACACAGGCCAACACGAGGCTCATTTGTTTACAAGTCTGTCTGTCTGTCTCTCTCACACACACTCCTGCTGTATAAGTCTGTCGCTGCATAACAAATAATGCCCAAACATGGTAGCTTAAAACAAAAAACATTTATTATTGCACTGTTTCTGTGGGTCAGAAATTTGGAATTGGCTTAGCTGGGTGGTTCTAGCATTGAGCCCCTTAGGAGAGTGCCGATGGTTGCAGGTATCTGAAGGCTTGACTGGGGAAGGAGGCTCTGTGTGCCCAGAGAAGGGGCTGTACAGTCAGGTGATCATTTGGTTCCATCACCCCCAGCCCACATGAATCTTAGGGAGCTGGGTACGGTCAGTGATGGAGATCTGGGGGGGGGAAGAGGTGGCCATGCCCAACCCTTTAGGCACGGATGAGAAAAGATCTAACAATAAAGGCTTCGTGAAATGAATGAATGAATGGATGCATGAGGACCTAGAGGAATTCCTTGCTGCACAGTGACATTCTGCCTCCTTGGTGTCTCACATCCTGGGATGTGACCTGGGGAGCAGAGTGCCGGACAGAACTGCTACAGTCAAGCCCAGGGAGGAGCAAAGGCCAGTGTGGTGATGAAAGATAAGTCTTCCTTCAGGGGACTGCTCCATCCTGGGTCACCTGCCGGGATTTTCTGTGGACTGGGACATTTGCTGGTGGTTGTTGGAGGAGTGGCCTCTTTGTTTCACACATGACCCCCCCAGTTTTCTTCTCTGGGGCCTTGGGGACTGCCTTCCCACATCCTTGGGGTCCCTACCCCACCCCCAGAGTCTAAATGTCACTTTGCACAATGCAGCACCATGGAAACGGCCAGATTCTGTTAATTCCTGCTTCCCTTGCTTAAAGCAAGCTTAGTTTATGGAAATCTCTGGGATCCTAGTTACGGTAAAAATACTGTTTAGCCTCAGGGTCTGCCCCACGCACTGAGCCAGCAGTGACCCTCCCCTTGTCACCCTGCACCTTGCATTGTGAGTGAGCAACGCCCAATGCAGCCTCTTATTTCCCTCAGATCCCTGTGAGGTCTCAGGCAACACGTGGCTGTGCCCTGATGGCAAGGTGACCAAGGAGGCCCTGGAAATGAAGCTTTAAAGAAGCGGTTCTCAACCTGTGGGTTGTGACTCCTTTGGATTGTATTAAAGGGTTGCGGCATGAGGAAGGTTGAGAACCATTGCTTTAAAGGAAGGCGAGGGCCCCAGTGCTGAGCCCAGACAGAAGACCTGGGACAAATTGTCTAACGCTTCCGAGCCTCGGTTTCTTTATCTGAAAGGTGGGGTGGTGATGACAGCATGTCTCAGAGGGCTGGGAGGATGGCGCTCCTAAACTCCAGCTATGGTGGGTCCTAACCAGGCGCCGGCTTAACCAACCAACCTGAGATCTGCAAACGCCTCGGTGGGCAGAGAGTCGCCCCTATCTGGCCCTGCGAGGGGTGGGGGAGCAGATTGGTTACTCCACAGGGTAGGGTCTCTGTGCTTCCTCCACCTCCCATCAGGAATTCAACTGCCTTGACAAAGACCAAAAAACAGCTGGTGGGAGAGAAGGACAGAAACTGGATGAGAGAGAGTTGATGAAGGAGGACCAGCTGCCCCTGAGCTATAATAGCAAATAGAACACAGGCGGGGCACAGGGGCTCATGCCTGTAATCCTAGCACTCTGGGAGGCTGAGGCAGGTGATTGCCAGAGCTTAGGAGTTGGAGAACAGAGTGAGCAAGAGCGAGACCCCATCTCTACTCAAAATAGAAAAAACTATCCAGGTATTGTGGCGGGCACCTGTAGTCCCAGCCATCTGGGAGGGTGAGGCCGGAGGATCATTTGAGCCCAGGAGTTTGAGGTTGCTATGAGCTACGATGCCACAGCACTCTACCCAGGGTGACAGAATGAGACTCTGTTTCATAGGAAAAAAATAAAAAAGAAGGAGAAGAAAAAGGGAACTCTCTGGAAAGGGACAGATGGCCTGGGGGGTGAGGGGTGGGTCTGTTCCAGGACTGAAGGAGGAGGAGAGGTGGGCAGGGCCTTAGGATCAGGGAAATGGGGCTGGCCACCACTTACCGGCTGTGGGACCTTGAGCAAGGGGTTAGCCTCTCTGTGCTGGGCCTTCTCCTCCATAGCATGAGGGTGACTGAGTTAATGACCCCCTCCCCCCTGCCTGTTGGTGACTGGAGCCCAGCAGACTCTATATTTCTGTTTGGTCCGCATCTCAAGGTAAATGCCCCACCCCCACTGCAGGCCCAGCTACTGTGGCTGAGTGGGACATGTCCCTGTCTTCCCCCCACCCTATCCCAGGGAAGGGGACACTGAGAATTGCCTGACCTCTGCTTTCCCTAGGGTCCCCCTGTACTGGTGGGATGCTCTCTAAGCCTCTGCCTGTGGCCTGCTGACAGTAGGGCTGGATCTCCTAAGCCTCTAGAGATCCTTGATCTTGGGAGGAAGGCTGTCGGTGACAGGGTCCCTTCCCCATCAGGCCCCTGCACTCCCTGGAGGACAACAGGCTGAGTTTGCCTGTGCAGGTCCGGGAGCCCTTTGCAGCCACCAGGTTAGCTCAGACCTAGTGTGTCACTGTTAGGGGTCTGGTGATCACATGGGCATCATACCCTCATTATTCAAGGTGGGTTGCAAAGAGCTCAGGGAACAGTTCAACCCCTGGACAAGTGAGCAACTCCAGGCCTCAGTCTCATCATCTGTCCACTGTTTTGCAGACTCAGAGAAATAGTAAGTATTGGGTCTTTTCAGGCCAGAGCTCAATGGATGTGTTTCCCACTCAAGGAGGTGGGGGGACAAAGGACAGTTGTACAGGACTGTGCCAGGCCTGCCCCAGAGTTCTGAACCACCTTTCTGAACACGAGCACCCACAGGCTACGAGGGCCCTGCAGGCGGCACTGTCCTTGTCCCCCAGCTGCGTGACGGACCTGACCCAGTTACTGCTGGCTCATAAAGGCACGGACGCCCCAGCCTAGAGAGAGGCCGCGGAACCTCCTGGTGCACCCAACACTTTCCCCTTGCCATCTGTGCCAGTCAGGGATCCGCTAAGAAACAACACTAGAAAGAGATCTATGTGAAGAGAACTACTGTGGGGTAGGGGCTCATGCAATTGTGGGAACTGGTGAGCCAAGCCCGAAAGCTGAAAAGCAGGCACTCAGAAAGGGCAGGCTGGAAACCTCAGCCCGGGCACTGCTGCCGGCCGCAGGCGGGGTTCCTTTTCCATCAGTGAAGCTCTAGCCTAGTTCTTTTTTTTTTTTTTTTTTTTTTTTTTTTTGAGACAGAGCCTCAAGCTGTCGCCCTGGGTAGAGTGCTGTGGCATCACAGCTCACAGCAACCTCCAATTCCTGGGCTCAAGCGAGTCTCCTGCCTCTGCCTCCCAAGTAGCTGGGACT
>CAUYON010024575.1:0-27475 GCA_963573935.1 Arctocebus calabarensis | reverse complement strand
CAAATGGAAGAACATACCATGCTCATGGCTGGGAAGAATCAACACTGTTAAAATGTCTATACTTCCCAAAGCAATTTACCAATTCAATGCCATCCCTATTAAAATAACAACATTGTACTTTCAAGACTTGGAAAAAATGATTCTGCGTTTTGTATGGAACCAGAAAAAAACCCGTATACCGAAGGCAGTTCTTAGTAATAAAAACAAAGCCGAGGGCATCAGCATACCAGATTTTAGGCTGTACTACAAAGCCATAGTGGTCAAGACGGCATGGTACTGGCATAAAAATAGAGATGTTGACATTTGGAATTGAATGGAAAACCAGGAAATGAAACTAACATCTTACAACCACCTAATCTTTGATAAACCAATCAAGAACGTATCTTAGGGCTCGGTGCCTGTGGCTCAAGCAGCTAAGGCGCCAGCCACATACACCTGAGCTGGTGGGTTCGAATCCAGCCTGGGCCCGCCAAACAATGACAGCCAAAAAATGGCCGGGCGTTGTGGCAAGCGCCTATAGTCCCAGCTACTTGGGAGGCAGAGGCAGGAGACTCGCTTGAGCCCAGGAATTGGAAGTTGCTGTGAGCTGTGATAACACAGCACTCTACCCAGGGTGATAGCTTGAGGCTCTGTCTCAGGAAAAAAAAAAAAAGAAAAAGAACATATCTTGGAAGAAATGCTCCCTATTCAATAAATGGTGCTAGGAGAACTGGATATCCACATGTAAAAGACTGAAACTGGACCCGCACTTTTCTCCACTCACAAAAATTGATTCAAGATGGATAAAGGACTTAAATTTAAGGCATGAAATGATAAAAATCCTCAAAGACAGCGTATAGGCCTGGAAGATATTGGCCTGGGGAAAGACTTCATGAAGAAGACTGCAGTAGCAATTGCAACAACAAAAATAAACAAATAGGGCTCGGCGCCTGTGGGTCATCAGGCTAAGGTGCCAGCGTACACCTGAGCTGGCAGGTTCAAATCCAGCCAGGGCCCACCAAACAACAATGACGGCTGCAACCAAAAATATGGCCGGACGTTGTGGCAGGCGCCCATAGTCCCAGCTACTTGGGAGGTGGAGGCAAGAGACTCGCTTGAGCCCAGGAATTGGAAGTTGCTGTGAGCTGTGATGCCACAGCACTCTATCCAGGGTGACAGCTTGAGGCTCTGTCTCAAAAAAAAACAAAAAAAAAAACAACAAAAAAAACAAATGGGACTTAATTAAACTGAAAAGTTTCTGTACAGCTAAGAGGAGACAACAACCAAAGCAAATAGACAACCTACACAATGGGAAAGAATATTTGCATATTTTGAATCAGACAAAAGCTTGATAACTAGGATCTATAGAGAACTCAAATTAAACCACATGAAAAAAGCCAACAATCCCATATATCAATGGGCAAGAGACATGAATAGAACCTTCATGAAGAAGACTGCCGTGGCAATTGCAACAACAACAAAAATAAACAAATGGGACTTAATTAAACTCAAAAGCTTCTGTACAGCTATGGAGACAACAACCAAAGCAAATAGACAATCTACCCAAAGGGAAAGGATATTTGCATATTTTGAATCAGACAAAAGCTTGATAACTAGGATCTATAGAGAACTCAAATTAATCCACATGAAAAAAGCCAACAATCCCATATATTGATGGGCAAGAGACATGAATAGAACCTTCTCCAAAGAAGACAGACGAATGGCTAACGAATATATGAAAAAATGCTCAGCATCCCTAATTATTAGAGAAATGCAAATCAAAACCCTGAGATACCATCTAACTCCAGTGAGAATGGCCCACATCACAAAATCTCAAAACTGCAGATGCTAGTGTGGATGTGGAGAGAAGGGAACACTTTTACATTGCTGGTGAGACTGCAAACTGATACAAACTTTTTGGAAGGAAGTATGGAGAACTTTCAAAGAACTCAAGCTAGACCTCCCATTTGATCCTGCAATCCCATTACTGGGCATCAACCCAGAAGGAAAAAATCCTTTCATCATAAGGACACTTGCACTAGACTGTTTATTGCAGCTCAATTTACAATTGCCAAAATGTGGAAACAACCTAAATGCCCACCAACCTAAGAATGGATTAACAAACTGTGGTATATGTACACTATGGAATACTATTCAGCCATTTTAAAAAATGGAGACTTTACAGCCTTTGTATTAACCTGGATGGAAGTGGAACATATTATTCTTAGTAAAGCATCACAAGAATGGAGAAGCACTCTTCCCATGTACTCTATTTTGATATGAGGACAATTAATGACAATTAATGACATGGTGAGGGAAGGGGAGAGCAGAGAGAAAGAATGAGGGAGGGGTGGGGAAAGGAAGAGCAGAGAGAGGGAAGGAGTGAGGGGGGGTCTTGGTGTGTGCCACACCTTTTGGGGGCAAAACACGATTGAAAGAGGTACTTTACCCAACAAATGCAATCAGTGTAACATGGCTTCTTATACCCTCAATGAATCACCAACAATAAAAAAAAATCATGAATATCCTTGAAAAAAAAATTGTTACTAGAAGTACATCTTATAAAGATAAAAGAGTCTCTCCCCATCAAGAATATAAAACTATAATAAAGCTAACAACAGAGCCCCAAATACATGAAGCAAAACCTTCCAGATATGAAAGGATTAATTGATAATTGATCAAGAACAAAAGAGGAAAGAGCCATTACTCGACTCATTTTTTGAAGCCAGCATTACTCTGATACCAAAGCCAGACAAAGAAATCACAAGAAAAGAAAGCTACAGAAAGTTATATTCCTTCTAAATGCAAACACCCTCAAAAAGATACTGGTAAACCAAATCCTTCCTTATATAAAAGGATTATAAAGCCACACAAAAAACACTACCATGTCAATAGATACAGAGAAAGTATTGGCAAAATGCAATAACTTTTCAGGATAAGAACACTTAACAGAGCAGGAAGAGAAAGGAACTTCCTAAACCTGATTGAGGACATCTATGAAAAACCTACAGTTAACAGATGTCAACAGATGTATGGCTAGTTGATTTTTGATAGGTATGCTGGAGACCACTCAATGTGGACTGCACAGTCTTAACACTTGCAAAAGAATTAAATTGGCTCTATTCCTCACACTATACACAAAAGTTAACTCATCATAGATCAAGGACCCAAATATAAGAGCTGAAAATATGAAACACTTTGAAGAAAATATAGGATTAAATATTCGTAATCTTGGATTTGACAAATGCTTAGACATGACACCAAAAGTAGATGAATTAAATTTCATGAAAAGTAGATTTAGTGCATCAGAGAATACTATCAAGAAGGGGAAAATACAACCTAACAAATGGGAGAAAATATTGCAAGTCATACCTAATAAGCATCTAGAATCTAGAATAAAGAATTTTTATATGTCAACAAAAAGTAACCTAATTTTAAAATGGGCAAAATACATTTCTCAGAAAATACATATATATGGCCAACTATCACATGACAAGATGTTCAGCATCATTTGTCATTAGATAAGTGAAAACCAAAACCTCAATAAGCTACCACTTAACATCCACTAGGATGACTATCATGAAAAAAGACAAGTGTTGGTGAGGACACAGGGGAATTAGAAACCTCATATTTCCCGATGGTAATGTAAAAATAGTACATCTTCTTTGGAAAACCTTTCAGGATTTTCTCCAAAGGTTGCCTATAGAATTACCCTATGAGTCCACAGTTCTATTCCTGGGCACATACCCCAGAAAATTGAAAACATATATACACTCAAAAACACATACACAAATGTTCATAGCAGTTTTACTGATAATAGCCAAAAAGTAGAAACCACCAAAATTTCCATCAGCTGGTTAACATATAAACAAAATGTAGTATATTTATATAATAGAGTATCATTGACCCATAAAATGGAATGAAATACTGATTCAGGCTACCATGGATGAAGTGTGAAACATTATGCTACGTGAAAGAAGGTAGATACAAAAACCACATGTTGTATGATTCTTTTTGTATGAAATATCCAAAAAAGGCAAACCCACAGAAATATAAAGCAGCTTAGTGGTTGCCAGGGGCTGGGGGAAGAGAAAATGGGTATTATCTGTTAAAGAATACAAAGATTTTCTTTAGAGTTGTGAAAATACTCTGCAATTAGACAGTTATATAGTAGTAATGGTTATATTTTCTTGTAAAAACCACTAAATTGTATACTCAAAAAGGTGAATTTTGTGGTATGAGAATTCTACCTCCATTTTTAAAAATTGAAGCTATGTCCACCCTGTAGAGAGAATCCCAGCAATGTGAGTTAGGGCAAGGTGCTTTGTCTTTTAGGATATTATTTCCTCCTTTGCTCCACTTGTCAGGTGATAGAGTGAGTAGTGAGGACCTGGATGGAGAACAAAAGAAAGAGGCAACATGGAAAAATGGGAGGGAAGGCTTTGGGGACACAATACCACCATCCCCATTAACTGATAGAGTCGGTATACGTGAAGTTCTGAGCCCAATGTTCTCCATCCGGTTAGTATTCATAGTTGAATCTGAATCCTTGTTTATAGCCCTACCCTCTGTCTAATCTAACCTTGCCAAAGCCCCCAGAGGTTTTTTAGGTTCTTTGGTGTGGTTTGGTTTTTTATATGCATACTCTGTTTCTGAAAGTCCTGGGAGGGAAGACATGGTAATGTTCATTGAGCTTCTGTGAAGTACCAGACTCTGGTCTAAAATACCACATTAACTTAGGCCTCCAGAAAATGCCATAGACTACATATGTTTGTTTCTGCTTTGAAGGAAAAGAAATGGAAGTCTGGGCTTTAAAAACTCCCCTCCTACTCATCCCATTCAGAGTAGAGATGCTGGATTTAGATGGGCTTGAGTTCATATCTACCTCTCAACAAGTCTCATGAGATCTCCAGCAAGGTTCTTAAGTTCTTGAACTTTGGTTCCTCACCTATGAAACAGGGACATTTGGAGATTAAATGAAATCATGGAGTGTTTCTGAAGATTAGATGAGATAGAGGATCTACCCTTACCAGACATCCTAAGATCATATAATGCTCAATAAATGTTAGCTAATGTTATCACTTATGAGGAACTAACTGGTGGCTAAACTGGGAAGAGAGGCTAGATCTGCAGCCACCAAAGCCTTCCCTCCCACTTTTCCATGTTGCCTCGTTCTTCTCTTCTCCATCCGGGTCCTCACTACTCACCCTGTCACCTGACAAGCGGAGTATGTGCAGAAATCTAAGTCAGCAGGGCAAAGAACTGAAACAAACTGTCAACAGAAACAGACACACCCATCCATTTCCCCCAAGACTTGTCAATCACAGCATGTTCTTCCCAAATGCCGACCACACTCACATGTGCACACACACAGGGTCTTCTATTTCTGAGCAGCCAGCACTTATAGCTTCATTGAAAAAGGGATGCAGTGCAATCCACAGTGTCCTGAAACATGCCCCCTAAAATCTCACTTCTTTGCTTCTCCCAGAAACTCCAAGGTACATCCAAAAAGCTTGCACAAACCTCTTTACTTCCTCTGTGTCTTCTCATAAACAGTTTGGCTTTTGGCCTCTCCCAGCTACATCTGATCTCAGTGGAATGCGCTTATCAGTCTTGGGAATGAGGCCAAACAACCTGGTACCCTGGTGGGTAGGGAAGCTTGTACAAGCTTGCAACATGTCACCAGGAAGTAGGTTGACACAGGATTTCAGTTTCTTATCTTCTGGCAACTTCTATCAGACCCAGAATACCTCTCGCATGCACCCGCCCTTTCAGACTCATTCTCTTCTCCTGTCTCAATCTTACTTTCTTTTCTGATCTGCTGACTGGCATCAGTGGAGCATTAGCTCTCACCATGATCATTAGGAACCATTGACAACATATCAGTGGTCCAATGGGCACCCTGGGACAACTTGGCATAGGCCTTGCCATTCCGTGAGGACAAAGCATCAGGTAAGGGTAGGCTTTAGTATTGGACAGGCCTGGCTTTGAATCCAGCTTTCTTCTGAGAGAACTTGAATGAGGTCTTCTTCTCCTTTGCAAAAGACAGCTATTAAAACCCACCTAGCATGGCTGGCATAGGTGTTCACACCTGTAATCCTAGCACTCGGGAGGCCAAGGAAGGTGGATCACCTGAGTTCATTGGTTCAAAACCAGCTTGAGCCAAAGCAAGACCCTGTCCCTAAAAATAGCCAGGCATTGGGGTGGGTATCTATAGTCCCAGCTACTCAGGAGGTTGAGGCAACAGAATCACTTGACTCCAAGAGTTTAAGGTTGCTGTGAGCTATGTCACCACAATACTCTACTGAGGGGAACAAAGTGAGACTATGTCTCAAAATAAATAAATAAAATAAGATGAAACCCACCTAGCCATATTGACACTGAGAAATGAGATATAGGAGGCACCATGGTAGCTATAACATTGCCATTGATGTCACTGTTAAGATGCCAAGAAACACCTGATTGGAACTCAATTCAAATTATGCTGCCTTTGAAACTGTTACGTGACTGTTCCAAAATTAACTGTGACATGTATAAACTTCAAGAGTGTATATACTCGTTATACCCAAACACTCAACTTCAAAGAAATAACTGGATGTAGAGCAAAGATTTAGCTACCAAAAATGATTATCACATTATTGTCTATAATACTAAAAAACTAGAACAATCTAGACATGAAAATGAATTACTATATAGATGGTGGAACTCCCAATTCAACAATTTGCAGGCTCTTAAATGTGATAAAAGAATGCTAGTAACATGGAAAGGTATTTACAATGTGTGTAGTAGAATATATAGTTGAAGTGTCAAAAACCACTTCTAAAATAGCATCTCGAACGTGGTCCTGACTTAATTCAAGAGGAGTGGGTGGAGATGACAACATCTGAGTATGTAGAGAAAAAGCAAAAGCGTCATCATTAAAATCCTAAAAGTGGGTAGTCATACTGCAATCTTTTTCCTGTTCCGTATTTTCTAACATTTTGATGAAAATATTGAGGGAAAAAGTAAACATTTTTGGTAAATTTCATTGAAACAAAACCTACATACAGAAATGTCACACAAGTTCTAGTACAGCTTGATGACTTTTGTTAAAGTAAACACACCTGTGTATAATTGGCACTCAGATGCCAATTATACACAGGTGCTTACCAGTACCCTAGAAGCCACGTTTTTACCCTGTTGTGGTCACTAGCCACCCTTTAAAGATAACCACAATCCTGGTTTCTAACCATCTAGACAGGTTAAAATGTTTTTTTTCCAGACAGGGTCTCATTTTGTCACCCTTGGTAGAGTATGATGACATCATAGCTCACAACAACCTCAAACTCTTGGGCTCAAGTGATCCTCTTGCCTCAGCCTCCTGAGTAATTGGGACTAGAGGCACCTAATACAATGCCCAGCTACTTTTTTTTTTTTTTAAGAGACAGGGTCTCACTCTTGCTCAGGCTGTTCTCAAACTCCTGAACTCAAACAATCCACCTGCCTCAGCCTCCCTGACTGTTGGGATTACAGGTGTGAACCATCACAACCAGCCTAGGCGAAAACATTTTAAGCCTTCTACGGATGGAATCCTCACTTTGATCACTTTGTGCCTATCCTTTTCATCCATCATTGCTGGAGAGAGTCATCTGTGTTGTTTCACATAACTATAGAACATTCATCCTCAGTGCTATGTTTGTTTTTTTGAGATAGAGTCTCACTATATCACCCTCGGTAGAGTGAGGTGGCATCACAGCTCACAGCAACCTCAAACACTAGGGCTTCAGCAATTCTCTTGCCTCAGCTTCCCAAGTAGCTGGGACTACAGGTGCCCACCACAATGCCCAGCTATTTTTGTTGTTGTTGCAGTTGTCATTGTTGTTTAGCTGGCCCCGCAGGGTTTGAACCCACCAGCCTTGGTGTATATGATTGGCATTGTAACCACTGTACTACGGGAGCTGAGCCCCCAGTGCTATGTTCTATTGTATGAATATACAGTTTATCTTTTATTTATCCATTCTTCTATACATGTACATTTGTGTCACTACTTGCTATTGGTGTTATGATAGTGCCACCAGGCTACATTCTTGTACTGTCTTTTGTTGAACTTAGGTACACATAGAATTGCTGGACGTGGGAAATGTGTACATACAGGTTTGCAGACACCATCACATAGTTTTCCAAAATAGTTCTTCCAAACACACTTCCACCAGCAAAGTGTAAGAATGTTGGTTGCTGGACTCCAGTTGTTTGTCAACACTTGTCATTGTCTCATGTTTTCATTTTAGCCATTGCACATGGCATTACATTGATGTTTAAATTTACATTTCCCAAATAACTAGTAGAATTTAACACCTTTTCTTCCTTTTTTTTTTGAGACAGAGTCAGCTCACAACAATCTTAAGCAATCTTCTTACCTCAGTCTCCCAAGTAGCTAGGACACCTGTCACACCTGGCTATTTTTAGAAAAGGGCTATCATTCTTGCTTAGGCTGGCCTTGATTCCTAAGCTCAAGCAACCCACCTGCCTTGGCCTTCCAGAGTGCTGGGATTACAGACATGAGCCACCAGCCCCGTCCCACTGAGTTTAACACCTTTACAAATGTCCATTGGTCACTTGGATATTCTCTTCTGTGAAGTGTCTGTTTAAGTCCTTTGTTCATTTTTCTATTAGGTTACCCATCTTGGAAGAATTCATATATGGGGTATACAAAATACATCAGATGCATATATTGCAAATGTATTTTCCCATTGTGTGAACTTGATTTCTCAGTCTCTTAATGGTCTCTTTTGATGAAAGGTCTTAAGGTTAATGTCCTGTAGTTCAATGTTACCCTTTCTGTGTCCCCTGGCAAAAGTGAACCCTTGATTACATCACTTACCGTACCATCTAGAGGCAGGAAAGGCAAAGCTGTATTCAGAATAGGTTATCTATCTCTGTGAGGACAAACTGCTAATCCCGCCAAGATGGAAACAGGCCAGTAGTACTATTACTGCACTTGCAATGCTGCTTTTCTTATTTTAAGTCTGGATTCTTAAAAAACATGCCATGATGGGATTAATGTGCAAAGACTTTATTTTAAGAAAACGGATAGAGTTGCAAAACTCTCTGTTGGGAAAGCCAACAGACCATAAGTATAGGAGACCCCAAGTATTGGAGTGAGGAAGGAAAGGTTAAATAAAGGCATCCCAGATTGCCATACAGCCTATGGAAGTTTCTACAAGGTCATCAGGGAGTCCTGGGACTAAAGTCAGTTGTCAAAGTCACCCCATGTCTCACAGCAATGGACGTGCCAGGCTCAGTCACAGCTAGGAGCAGCCAGTGGGAACCATGGTCTCAGGGCAAACCCAGCAATGAATTGCAGAGCACAGGATCTGGGCCCTTGGTTAATTACACTTCCTGTAGTTAGAAAGAGCAGAAGCCACTGCACCTAAATAGGGAATATGGGAGGAGGAGAAAGTAGCAGTGAATGGGGGAGGTGACTGATGTGCTCACTTTGAGACATGTGGAGTTGATACATATTTCCCTCTTACATGGTCCCAAATCATCCAAATATACAGGTCTGTAATTCAGCAAGGGTATCTCGGTTGTCAGGTAAAACATTAGAAAGTGACACCTAGAGGGGTCTTATGAAAGAATCTCAGGTATCTCTTTAGAGGAGATATGATAGGATTCCAGCAACTGCCTGCTCTTTCTGCCCAACAGCTCAGTCAAGGAGGTGGACAGCAGAGAAGGGAAGAAGAGAAAAAGAAACCCTGTGTGGTAGAGCATGGGGCCATTGTCAGGCTTGGGGACTCCCCTTACTAAACACTTCCAACATGGCAGCTTAAGGCTATTTCAACTATCTCTCTCCAGAGAACTGGTTTGTCCTACCTTGAATGTGAATGTTGCCGAAGGTAACTTGTACCAGTATTTCAGTAACATTTTTAGAAAGAAGCTAACATGCATTGATTATACACAGTAGGCTTGCATGCACGCTTGCATACAGAACACAAACACACATAGGACAAAGGATGTGAGCAGTCAGATGTGGTGAATCACAAAATCTACACTCTGCAACTTACGAAAGAGCACGTCGAGCCACAAGTCAGGATTAAACACCATATCGACCAACTCACGGACGCCTGTGAGTCAGGCAGCAATTTCTTCTTAACACACCCTTTACGTCTCAATAATTGCTTTGAAATCTACACATATCAGCACAGAGTTCTCATAAGTGGGGAAGCCAGAAATCTGAGCATGAGGCCAGAATTGACAGTGTCTCTTATGCACTTCTTAGATGCAAGAAAGGCCTATGTTTCTGCCTCTCCAGCATCTGCAAATGTACATCTGAGACTATCTTTTCAGTGATGTCCAGTCACATCTGTTAACTTCTGGGAGTTTCACAGTGAAAGGTGCTGAATTTGTGGACCAGGATAGAATACTGCCCCTGAATCAAAATTCTGCATTTATTATTCACAGATGCTATCAACCCACATAACCAGCCAGAAAAAGGCATCCCGTCCTCAAAATCCTTGTAAATGTCTGAAAGTCATCATAATATACTAACTTTGTTCAAACAACTTACAACCACTTTCCAGAAAAAAATTGTAATAAGTATGCAAATTAATGTCTCCTTTATGAGTGGTGCCCTTATAGATGTGGCAGTACACAACCTAGACAACAACACATGGCAGTTTCTCCCCAGTACAGAACAGCCGTCTCAGCTCAGAGGGGTTGTCTTTCCTCTGCCCTTTGCTTTTATGCTATTGAATTTAACAGACTACTTTCATATGACTGCACATCCCAACTCCTTATTTTCAGGAAAATATGCATGGGGTCTGGGGACTGTACCAGAGGGGTGGCCATTCATGGTCTATCTAGAGTGGCAGGCAAAGTCCTGGGGAGACAAAGGAGGCAAAGAGATACTCAAGCAACCTGGGAAGGTAAGGGAGCTTCTTGTTGGGACGTGCTCCAAGCAGTCTAAAACACTTTTCCCAATTGTTTGCCACCTGGAAGATGCTCTGTGATTAGTTTTCCCCCCTGGCCTCTATCCTTTGAGCTGTTCTACATCTCCACCTCACTTCCGATTCCTCTCCAGCAGCGAATGTGACTGAGGTCTTTGGCTGTGAAATAGCACAGAAAGGGCAGCTCTAAGAAAAGGGCAGCAATTTCCACAGCTCTTCAGAGCCAAACAGGTGGGCGCTATGGGGCCGAGCCCAACCCAGCCACAGAGTGTCCAAGGATGGGTGCTTCTCACTCAGCAGGGCACTGCTCAGAGCCTGAGCAAGTTTTGGAAACCCCAGGTTGGAGTTGTTAAACCTATCCTTTTTTTATATATTTAAAAATAATACAAAACGATTTGGGGAAAAACAATAAAAAGAATAAAGAAAGCCAGGTGTGGTAACTTACACCTGTAATCCTGGCAGTCTAGGAGGCTAAGGCAGGAGGATCACACGAGCTCAAGAGTTTAAGACCTGCCTCGGCAAGAGTGAGACCCCCATCTCTATTAAAAATAGAAAGAAAATGAGCTGGGTATGGTAGTGAACACATACAGTCTCAGCTACTCAGGAGGCTAAAAGAGGAAGATTGGCTGAGACCAGGAGTTTGAGGTTGCAGTCAGCTATGATGACATCACTAAAGCCCAGCGACAGAGGGAGACTCTGTTTAAAAAATAATAATAAGGAAGAAAATAAGTTTCCCTTAATCTCATTAACCCAAAATTAGACATCTGGTTTATGTCCTGATTACAGAAATAACATGTATAGTCATTGTACAAAATCTAGAAGATAAACAGATTAAGGAGAAAACTATCATTCACTCAGTCATTGTGGAGTGGACCAGTCCATATTTCCCTTCATTCCTGCTTCCCTAGGGAGCCACAGGTGTTAACAGGCTTTTATGTGTGCTTTCTGAGGTAGTCTACCAATTTACACATAAATATCCCACTTAATATGTTTAGGATAGGGTTCCACAGCAGTATGTGAACTTAACGACCTCATCCTTTTTAGCAACTGCATAGCACATTACATTAAATAGGGTATACTATACTGTATTTAACAAATGCCTTATTGGTAGACATTTAGGGTGTTTCCAGCTTTTGCCATTAGAACAGTATCACAAAAACTGTCCTCATACGTGTCATTAGACACAAATGCAAATGTTTCTGCAGCATAAATCCCTAAAAGTTGAATTGCTGGAGCCAAGGGTTCGCACATTTTAAATTTCAATAGATACTGCCAAATATCTGGGAGTATGTGGGCCTCCAACATGGCCCCCAAAATCTTCACTTGGTTAATGTCTATCTGTGCTCTCCTCCCACCTTGAATCAGAGGCAGTTTATGTGAACCACAGAGTTTGGTAAAGATGAGTTTGGCTTCTGAGGCTAGATTATAAAAAGTATGCCAGCTGCCACCTGTCCTCTTAGATTGCTCAGGGGAGAGTCAGCCACCATGTCATGACAATGAGTAGCATGAGAAAGCCCTGTGGAGAAGGCCCCCCAGAGAGAGACTGACACTTCCCACCAAAAAACCAGAATCAACTCGCCAACCATGTCGATGAGATGCTTTGGAAGGGAAATGTCTACATCCAGACATGCTTTCAGCCGAAGGCAACCTCAAGAGATACCCTAAGCCAGAGAGACCCACGTGAGCTCCTCCAAAATTACTACCACACAGAAACTAGGAGAGAAACATTGGATTTAAGCCACTGAGTTTAAGGGTAATTTGCCCTACAGCAACAGATCACTAACATGGTATGTGGGACTTCTGATTCTCTCTCCCTCAACAACAAAGGTTATCTAACATTTAGTCTTCCACGAATGATTATGATGTTTCACATTGCTTTAATTTGTATTCTATTACATTAAGTTGGAGTTCTCTCATATACTTATGAAGGTTAGTATTTCTGTGAACTGTCTATGTATCTTCTATAAATATAGTAGAACCTCCATAGTTAACCACCTCCTTAAGTGGTCTAATTTTCATAGATGGAATATGCACCACATTGTTCATTCATTCAAAAACTGTTTATTGGCCCAGAGTGGTGGCCTACACCTATAATCCCAGCACTCTAGGAGGCCAAGGTGGGAAGATCCCTTGAGTTCAGAGATTTGAGACCAGCCCCAGCCAAAGAAATACCCTGTACTAAAAGTAGAAAATCAGCCTTCGCGCCTGTAGCTCAGTGAGTAGGGCGCCCAGCCACATATACTGAGGCTGGTGGATTTGAGCCAGGGAGGGCCTGCTAAACAACAATGACAATTGCAACCATAAAATAGCCAGGCATTGTAGCAGGCACCTGTAATCCCAGCTACTTGGGAGGCTGAGGCAAGAAAAGTGCTTAAGCCCAAGAATTTGAGGTTGCTGTAAGTTGTGATGCCATGACACTCTACCGAGGGTGACATAGTGAGACTCTGTCTCAAAAAAAAAAAAAGAAGAAAGAAAGAAAAAGAAAAATTAAGTGGGCATGGTGTGGGTGCCTGTAGTCCCAACTACTCAAGAGGTTGAGGCAGGAGGATTGCTAGAACCCAGGAGTTTGAGGTTAATCCAATTGAGACTTGGGCTGAATTCCAACTGGGCTAGGCTGAGGCCAACTAGATACTCTAGCCTAGGTGATGGAGACTCTGTCTCAAAAGCAAACAAAAAAGTATATTGGGTTTATTTTTAAAAGGATAAAACACAAGTTAGCAACTGCAGACATTCCAGAAAGACTTTTAGACACTCTTAAAGTACTCAAATTTACTTCTTTAAATTGCATGTGAAGTTTTTCATGTGAATGCATTGTTCTTTTTTCCTTGATACAAGATACAATAGCAACAATATACACACACCAGAGGGCTTAAACGTGGCTATCTGGCTTTGAGACAAATGCAACCAAGATTATTACTGAGGCGTTTTCCATAGATAACTAGACAGGATCTTGAATACAATAGAAGGAACTTTAAGAACTCACAGGTATGTAACTGAACTAAAATAACTACATACTGGAAAAGAAATGGAAAGAGATTGTATGCCTACTTGTGCTAATAAACATGACAAACATTTTCATAATTCTACTTGAGACAAAAGAAAGAAGGTGATAGGGAGGAACACAGGTCAACATGTTCTGTTTGGTCTCTACAAGTTCCTGTCACCCAAGATGCCTTCTTTGATTGCAGAGAGAGCCCTTCCCTGCTGGTGTAGGATGTACTAGCAGAAGCACCCTCCTGCCGTCCCTTTGAGTTGTGGGTGCTTGATCTGAGCATTCAAACTACATATAATCTTCAAATAAATAAGACATCTGAAAGAATCTGTATGCCTTGACCAAACATAATCTCCTTAGAATAATTATATAAATTGTGAAGGGATGAAAAGTAAAAACGACCATTAGTAAGCATTGTCTTCGTCCTCCCACTTTATATGAGAGGATGATCCAGCACTGTCACCATGGGTAAAGGCTCTGTGGAGGACCAATCAGACCATTAGTCAAGTCTCTGTCCAGCTCCTTGAAAGTGCACAATAGAAAACAATCCTTCAGGGATCTTACAATCAAATAGGGAAGCAGATGTATGAAATAATGAATAACTCAAAGTAATTAGAGTATTACAGGTGTGGAAAGGGAGGTTCTAGGTTCCAGGGGAACATTGCACCCACTCAAGTCAGGAGACAAAGTGTGGGCTTTGCAGAAGAGTGAGGCTTGGGCTGAATTCCAGACCATAAATAGAAATGAGACAGATAAAAGAAGGGATGAAACAGCTTTCCCAACAAACGAAAGGGGTGTGGGTAGGTCCTGAGGCAAGAGAGTTTATTTGCCTGAGGAATTGGGAGAGAACTTTTGTGGCCAGTGGGGGAAAAAATGAAGAATGAAATTAACTCAGAGTGAGGCTAGAGAGATAGGCTAGATTATGTAGGTTGGCCAGATTAGGAATTTTAGATTTTATTCTAAAAGCAATGGGGAATCATTAGATTGCTTTAAGCTCAAGGGAAGGAATTATTTTGGAACAGAAAAGTCATTATTAGGTTTCTAATTTTTAAAAATTTCAGGGTAGAACTCTTGGAGTGGCAGAGTAAGGAACTCGGTTATCACTTTCCCCAGCAAAACAACAATTTAAATGCAAATATTATGTTAAGAAAACAATAAAGTCCCTGGAAATTATCCTAAAGATAAATAGCACATGGAGAAACACTCATTCAAGAAAATCTACCAAATCTTGGTGAGCCACCACCCACTCCCTTATCTACTCCTACCTCTATTCTGTGGAAACTTTACCCCAGGTGCTCTACTCCAGCTGGAAATAGCTTTCAAGAAGTAGCCAAGTGAGTGAAATGTCCCTTCCCCATCCCCATCTCCCAGTCAAGAGTTATGGGTTCAACCCAGGAGGGGCAGGCTGCTAGGGTTCTCATCTGCCCATGCCCCCATCTTGTATTGCAGATGCTCTATTCTAGGCAGGCACAGCCAAAGGGACCAGGGCTCTCTTTCCCTACTTAGCTCTCACTCATTGGGTAAAAACTACCCCAGGTTGGGCAAACTGCAAATACTGGCAGTCCAACCACCCTCTGCCCCCATCCCATGTGCTCACAGGGAATAGTTGCTATAACAGGAGAGTCAAGCAAGCCAGCTTCTGAAGGGACTACATGCTCCCCATCCCCATAGAGCAGGGGTGTCATACCAATCTCTTCCTCTCCCCTCTGTGTAGTAGCTGTTGGACTCTACCCAGTGGAGAAGCAGGTCAAGAGATGAAGAGCTCAACATCTCTGCCTGAGGAGAGGGTCCATCTGGAACAAAGAGATGTTCCAGAGAGGAACACTATGCCTGAGAATGCTGCAGAAAAACATGAAGACCAAGTGGGGAACAACTAAAAGGAGGCTGGAAACTCCGTTATATAAGCAAAATAGCAAAGCAGACATAAGAGGTTGGTTTGTTTTTGAGATAGAGTCTCACTCTGTCACCCTAGATAAAGTGCCATGGCATCAACACTTCTCAGAGCAACCTCCAACTATTGGGCTCAACTAATCCTCTTGCCTCAGCCTCTCGAGTAGCTGCAACTACAGGTGCCCGCCACAACACCTGGCTAATTTTTCCATTTTTAGTAGAGATATGGTTCCTCTCTTGCTCACGTTGGTCTCAAACTCCTGAGCTCAAGGGATCCTCCAGCTTTGGCCTCCCAGAGTGTTAGGATTACAGGTGTGAGCCAGCACCCCCAGCCTCAGATGGAAGTGTAATAGAACTAGGGAAAGAGATAGCCAAGAAGAGGCCTCCAAGGGTCATCCTTAACACTAGAGGTCAGAATGGTTATGTGCATGTACAAGACCACTTGCCATGCAGGACCATTTTGAGCAGTCATGGGGACGGACTTGAAAGCATTCCCCAAGTCTCACATAGCCCCATCAACACAAGGTGAGGCTTTACCGGAACAAGGAGCAGAACATCTGAGCAAACACTAACTGAACAATAAGCCAGTCTGCCCCAGAAACAACTCCAAAGAAGGTGCATTGAAAAATAAAATCACTCAGCCTTGGCAATCTGGAAGACTGTGTGCATACATAAGGCTGCACCCTCTTGGGAGCAACCAGAGGGGAAACTCAGAAGTTACCAGTCCCTGGCTGCATGTAGGGCAAAAACATAAACTTCCTGAACTGTGATAGCAGACTGCAAACCACACACATATCCAACAGTAAAAGGTAAAAATTTAACAGGCAACTTCTGGTTTCCGTTCTGACATTTAAGACGCTTGGAAGTCACTGCTTCATCCTAACAACAATTTAAAAGCTAAATACATCTCCTAAAAATCAACAATTCTTCTTAGGTCCATGACAGAAGTGAGATCACAATGCAAACCTCTGTCCACCAAATTGGAAAGACCAACAGGCAAATGCAGAGAATCACAACTTAGCAAAGCAAAACTCCACAAGCAGAAACTTACTTGGAACCAGTGCCAGGGTAGGGAAATCTGAGCTGTAACTGGGGTATTGCTGGAAGCTCAGTGCAGACAAGTCTGAGAGATAAAAATTTCAAGGAGCCCAGTCGTGAGGACCCACGCACTTCTGTGAAGTTTTACCTCCTGGTGTTCTAATAAGTTCTCACAGTAAATATGGCGGAAACACCCCTCTACTTCCATGGTGGGTAGGGAGAAGGAATCGTTTGAAGTACACCAGTGCATTTTATACTTCTTAACAAGCTCTGTCCTCAGGAGGAACTATTTAATAAAAGCCTAACCAGCTGGAGTTATAACAGAGCCTAACCAATCTGGATGAAGAAAAACATCCAGCTGGTTCTAATACCTAAGTCTAGCTCCTTCTAGCCCTCCATGTGGGAGAAGGGCAATACCTAATTCCAGCCCACTCTATTTATCCTATTCTACCAAGTCTGTGGGGTGCTTAGAAGCACATGTGAGTTCACAGTCCAGAGGCACAGACTCACTAAAAGACCAATAACTAATTACAGGCCTACGGAATGCTTCCCCATTGCAACAGCTTACTACCACAATACTGAAGGCCTGTGTATGGCAATTCCTTTTACCCAGTACATCATCACCAACTAACAATAAAAAATTACAAGGCAAACTAAAAAATAAAAACATAGTTTAAAGAAACAAAGCAAGTATCAAAACTGAATGCAAATATGGCAAGGGTATTGGAATTATCAGACCAGGAATTTAAAACAACTCTGAGTAATGTGCTAAGGGCTCTAATGGATAAAGTTGACAGCATGCAACAATATAGGTGGGCAGAGAATTCTGGGAAGATGGCCGACTAATAGCAGCCTTTGGCAGAGGCTCCTGAGCAGAGGAAGAAAAAACTGGATGGAATTGGACTCTATGAAGCCAAAGACAGGGAGCTAAGCCAAAAAAGAAGTTAGGCAAGCTGTAACTCCAAGGAAGAGCATGCAAGAAACCAAATTACAGGTACAAAACCTATTGACTAGAGGATGGAAGTCCCCTCCCCCAAGCTTGGGGCCTGCTGCAGGATATCTGCAAACAAGCAGGGAACAAAAGACCTCTCATTTTACCTTGCTAGAGAGAGCTGCTAAACTCCAGGTCTCTTTCTCCAGAGAGGTCCCACTTATGAACCTAGATGCCACCCCACCAGGCATAAAATTGAACAGATATTTCCCCCCCAATCCCAAACTCCCAGGCCACCTTTTCCCCCTCCCATGATGGTCTGAACTTCTGCCCCTGCAGAGCATAGAGTGTTTGATCTTGTCCTGAAAGAACTGGGCATCTTGTGGACTGCCAACCATCCGGACAAAATCTGTGACTAACAGAGAAGAAAGAGAGTGTTGGAAGAAAGTGACACTTGACTGCCTGGCCAGTGGTAGTGTTGACCCTCCATTTGGGCTGTGTCTGGGGACACTTGGTGGGAGGAGGAGCAGTCCCCTGGTTATGACTGCCTGGCCAGTGGTAGTGTTGACCCTCCATTTGGGCTGTGTCTGGCAGGACAGGGTGCAGAACCCCCAGCTCTGACAGCACCCACAGTGGGACAGAGGCTAGTTGGATGTGGACTGAGACTGGTGGGTGGGGGTGTGGCCCCTGGCTCCAACTTGGTTGCCTCATGTGGACTGAGTTCGGCAAACAGGGCTGGTCCCCAGCCCCTGCTGGGCCTGTAAGCAGAGGCTTGATATATGTGGACTTTGACTGAGAGTAAGGGCGTGATCCCCTGTTTCCAACAGAACCCTCAAGTAGTGGCTTACTGGGTGTGAACTAAGACCTGAGGGCTAGGGCATGACCCACTGTCTCCAGTAGGGCTGGTGAGCAGAGGCTTACCAAGTGAGGACTGAGACCTGCAGACAGAGTGCAGTGCCCTGACTCTAACAGAGCCTGCAAACAGAGGCTTGCCAGGCAGTGGACTGAGACTGGTAGACAGGGATGTGTTCCCCTGACTCCAATTGGTCTGGTAAGCAGAGGCTAACTGTGTGTGGACTGAGACCAAAGGATATGGCCCAGTGCCCTGACTCCAACAGGGCCTATGAACATAGGCTAGCCAGAGAGTGGACTGAGACTGGAACGTGGGGGCTTGGACTCCTGACTCCAACTGGTCTGGTAAACAGAGGCTAGTTGTATGTGGATTGAGACTGGAGGATGGGGCCAGTGCCTTGACTCCAACAGAGTCTGCAAATAGAGGCTTGCCAGGCAGTAGACTGAGATGGCAGGTGGAGGCGTGGTCCCCTGACCCCAACTGGTCTGGCAAGCAGAGGCTAGTTGGATGTGGACAGAGACTGGTGGCTGGGGGTGTGGCCCCTGGCTCCAGCTGGGCCTGTGAGCAGAGAAGCAAACAACAGTGTCTGGCGGGCAGGAATGTGGATTCCTGGCTCCAATTGTGCTGTTGGACACCCTTGAATCCCTCTCTGTTGAGCAGGGTTTGCACTGCCTGAGACAATTTGGTTGGAACCTGTGTCTGGGGCTGTCCACTCGGGGACATTCTGAGGTTGACCTTTGAGTTCTGTAACAGAAAAGAACTGAAGGGTTCTTCAAACAGCCACAGCTGTTTGTATGTCTTCACAGTTGAAATTCAAACCTAATACTGTGGTTTCCTAGGATAGGATATGATAGAGGTTGGCTAATATCAAACATAGCTAGCTTACACTATCTCACCTAGTGAGGTCCTCAGAGTCTCTGGCTAAAACTCTGAAAGAGGCCTTTGTAAGGTTGTAGGACACAAGCCACAATTACAAAGCCTAGAGCTTTGATAAGGTGCTATCTCTACTACCTGAGAACGCCAATTCAATCTCACTCTATCTGTTTTCTCACTGTTATTAGAACCAAACAGTGGAAAATAAACATGGTGCGGACCCAACAGAAGAACTCTGGCAATATGAAGAACCAGAGTAGATCAACCCCCTCCAAGAAATGACAAAGGAGATCCAACTGAAGATGCCATACATCAACAAATGGCAGCAATGTCAGAAATATGGATTCAGAATATGGATTGCAAATAAGATAAATAGAATGAAAGAAAAGATAGAAATTGAATTCCAAAGAGTAGTTTTAAAGTTTTCTCAAGAAATTAATGAATTCAAAGTCCAAGTCACCAAAGATATGGACATAATGAGAAAAGAGAGCATGGAGCTCAAGGAAACGAAAAAGTTAGTTGAGGAACTCCAAAACACAGTAGAATCCCTGAGTAATAGAGTTGACAGGCAGAAGAAAGGATCTCTGAAACTGAAGACAAAGCTTTTGAATGTTCCCAAACACTCAAAGAGGCAGACAAATGGAGTGTAAAAACTGATCATTCCCTTAGACAGCTGTGAGGTCACTCCAAAAGATCAAACATTTGTCTTATAGGAATTCATGAAGTAGAAGAGGATGATCCTAAAGGTACAGATGCTCTATTTCAAGAGATTTTGGAGGAGAATTTCCCATGCATTACAAGAGATACAGAACTTCAGATAGCAGACAGTTTCAGAACCCCAGCAAGACTCAATCCAAATAAAGCATCTCCTAGACACATTGTGATTAACTTTGCCAAAGTTAAAACAAAGGAGAAAATTCTACAAGCAGCCAGATGTAAGAAAAGCATCACCTACAAAGGGAGAAATATCAGAATGACTTCAGATGTCTTAGCCATGATGTTTTAAGCCAGAAGAAGATGGTCATCAGCCTTCAGTCTCCTAAAACAAAGCAACTTCCAGCCCAGGATCTTGTATCCAGCTAAACTGAATTTTATTTGTGATGCAGAAATCAAATACTTCAATAACATAGACATGTTGAAGAAATTTGCCATAACTAAACCAGCTCTCCAGGGTATTCTCAGACCCATTCTCCACAATGACCAGAGCAATGCTCTACCTCCAAAGTAAACTCACCCAGAAATTTTTGAACAAAACCCAACTTCCACAGTGGTGAAAGGATTAAAAATGTCACTGGACATCCGAAAATCATGACACTCAAAATACAACCAGGCTTATCAATACTCTCAATTAATGTGAATGGTTTATATTGTCCTCTAAAGAGGCACAGGCTGGCTGACTGGACACATAAACTCAGACCAGATATCTTCTCTATACAAGAATCTCACCTTACCTTAAAGGATAAAAATAGACTCAGGCTGAAGGGATGGACTTATATATTACAGGCAAATGGAAACCAGAAAAAAGCAGGGGTTGCAATTTTAGTAGCAGATACAATTTGCTTTAAGCCAACAAAGATAAAGAAAGATAAGGAAGGTCACTACATATTTGTCAAGGAAAACACCCAACATGAGGAGATTTCAATAATAAACATTTACACCCTACCAGAATGCTCCTCAATTCATAAAGCAGACCCTAATGGATATGAACCACTTGATATCTTCCTGCACTATAATAGTTGGAGATTTTAACACCCCTTTGACAGCTTTGGATAGATCCTTCAAGAATAAACTAAACAAAGAAATATTAGGCTTAAACCTGAGACTAGAACAATCGGCTTTACAGACCTCTAAAGAACATTTCACCCTATTAAAACTAAATATCCATTCTTCTCATCAGCCCACAGTCATCCTCCAAAATAGATCATATCCTAGGACACAAGTCTAACCTCAGCAAATTTAAAAGTGTAGAAATTATTCCTTGTATCTTCTCGGACCACCATGGCATAGTAATGGAAGTCTTAGCCATCACAATCTGGCGAGAGCAGGTGATCCAGGGTATCCAAATAGGGTTAGAGGAAATCAAACTCTCACTCTTCACTGATGATATGATCCTATACCTGGAAAATCCCAGGGACTCAACTTTAAAACTCCTAGAAGCAATCCAGGAATACAGCAGCATCTCAGGATACAAAATCAATACTTACAAGTCAGTAGCTTTTATATACACCAATAATAGTCAAGCTGAAAAAATAATCAAAGACTCTATTCCTTTTACAATAATGCCAAAGAAGATGAAATATTTGGGAATTTACCTAACAAAGGATGTGAAAGACCTCTATAAGGAGAACTATGAAACTCTGAGAAAAGAGGTAGCTGAAGATGTTAACAAATGAAATAACATACCATGCTCATGGCTGGGAAGAATTGACATTGTTAAAATGTCCATACTACCCAAAGCAATTTACAGATTTAATGCAATCCCTATTAAAGCACCATTGTCATACTTCAAAGAACTTGAAAAAAATAGTACCTTACTTTATATTGAATCAGAAAAAAACCTCAAATAGTAAATACATTACTCAGAAATAAGAATACATCAGGAAGTAGCACATTACCAGACTTCAGGCTACACTATAAATCTATAGTGATCAAAACAGCATGGTACTGGCACAAAAACAGAGCAGGAGATTTATGAAACAGAATAGAGAACCAAGAGATAAACCCTGCTACTTATCACCATTTGATCTTCGACAAGCCTATCAAAAATATTCAGTGGGGGACAGACTCCTTATTTAACAAATGGTGCTGGGTGAACTGGATGGCAACCTGTAGAAGACTGAAACTGGACCCCCACCTTTCACCATTAACAAAAATTGATTCTCACTGAGTAAATGATTTAAACTTAAGACATGAAACTATAAAAATACAAGAATAGAGTGCAGGGAAAACACTTGAAGAAATCAACCTGGGAGAATATATTATGAGGCAGACTCCCCAGGCAATTGAAGCAACACCAAAAATACATTACTAGGATCTGATCAAACTAAAAGGTTTTTGCACAGCCAAGCTCATAGTAAGTAAAGCAAACAGACAACCTTCAGAATGGGAGAATTTGGCAGGTTATGCTTCCGACAAAAGTATGATAACTAGAATCTACAGAGAACTCTAATCAATAAGAAAAGAATAAATAACCGTATTTCTATGTGGGCAAGAGACTTGAACAGAAACTTCTCTGATGAAGACAGGCGCATGGCCTACAAACACATGAAAAATTGCTCATCATCCTTAATCATCAGAGAAAAGCAAATCAAAACTACTTTGCGATATCATCTAACTCCAGTAAGATTAGCCCACAAAATCTCAAAACTACAGATGTTGGCAAGGATGCAGAGCGAAGGGAATGCTTCTACACCACTGGTGGGAATGTAAGCTAATACAACCTTTTTGGAAAGAAGTTTGGAGAATACTCAAGGAACTAAAAGTAGACCTACCATTCGATCCTGCAATTCCACTATTAGGTATATATCTGGGTGATCAAAAATTATTTTACAACAAAGATATTTGCACCAGAATGTTTATTGCAGTCCAATTCATAATAGCCAAGACATGGAAACAGCCCAAGTGCCCATCGACCCATGAATGGATTAACAAATGGTGGTATATGTACCCCATGGAATATTATGCAGCCATAAAAAGATGGAGACTGAACATCTTTTATGTTTACCTGGATGGAGCTGGAATATACTCTTCTTAGTAAAGTATCTCAAGAATGGAAAAAAAGTATCCAATGTACTCAATACTACTATGAAATCAATATATAACCACCATTTATATGAATGGCAAAACATAACTATAGCCCAGAAAGTAGAAGAGAAGAGGAGAGAGAGGGGAGAGGGGATATGGAAGGAGAGACGGTATTTGGGGGACCTCGCCTAATGTGCATGATGCAATGGTACATTTCAACACTATTAAGAAATGAGTATAATTGTGATGGATGTGTTACTTAGTTCAATGTAAACATTTCACATTGTATATTGAAGCAGTACCCTGAACCCCATAAATGCACCAATGTTTATATATATATATGCAAAGTAGAGATCTGGAAATCTAAAGAAAAACAAAAGAAATATAAGAGATCAAAATGCTAATGGAAACAAGCCTACTTTAGTGGGCTTATTAGTACCCTGGACATAGCTGGGGAGAGTCTCTGAGCTTAAGGATATTTCAATAGATACTTTCAAAACTGGAAAGCAAACAGAAAAAAGGACAAAACAAAACAAAATCCCGAACAGAAAGTACAGAATATGCAAAAACTGTGGGACAATTACAAAAGGCATAAGATATACCTACAGGGAATATCACAAGAAGAAAAAGAGGATGGAACAGAAGAAATTATTTGAAAAAGAATTGTTATGTTTCAGAATATCTGAAACAATAGCGGCTGAAAATTTTCCCAAATTAATGGTAGACACCAACCACAGATCTGGAGAATTCAAAGAATATGAAACGTAATAAATGCCAAAAAACAAACAAAAACTCCTACACCTAGGACTATCACATTCAAACTATAGAAAATCAAAGATTTTCTAATCAAAGAAAAAAATGAGGTCAAGCATGGTGTCTCCTGCCTGTAGTCCCAGCACTTTGAAAGGCTGAGGTGGGCAGATCACTTGAAGCCCGGAGTCTGAGACCAACTTGGACAACATAACAAGACCTCTTCTTTTAAAACAAAAAATTTAAATAGCTGGGTGTGGTGGTACATGCTACTTGAGAGGCTGAGGTAGAAGAATTGCTTGAGCCCAGGAGTTCAAGGCTGCAGTGAACTATGATCATGCCATTGTACTCCAGCCTGGGTAACAGAGTAAAACCCTGTCTCAAGAAAAAAAAGAAAGGGCTTGGCGCCTGTGGCTCAACGGGCTAAGGCGCCAGCCACGTTCACCTGAGCTGGCGGGTTCGAATCCAGCCCCAGGACCCGCCAAACAACAATGACGGCTGCAACCAAAAAATGGCCGGGTGTTGTGGCGGGCGCCTGTAGTCCCAGCTACTTGGGAGGCAGAGGCAAGAGACTCGCTTGAGCCCAGGAATTGGAGGTTGTTATGAGCTGTGATGCCATGGCACTCTCTCCAGGGTGACAGCTTGAGGCTCTGTCTCAAAAAAAAAAAAAAAAAAAGAAGGAAATTACCAAATTTTTGGAACAAAATGACAATCAAGACACAAATTATCAGAACCTCTGGGATAATGCAAAGGCAGTCCTAAGAGGGAAATTTATAGCACTGCAAGCCTTCCTCAAGAAAATGGAAAGAGAGGAAGTTAACAACTTAATGGGACATCTCAAGCAACTGGAGAAGTAAGAATATTCCAATCCCAAACCCAGCAGAAGAAAAGAAATAACCAAAATTAGAGCAGAATTAAATGAAATTGAAAACGAATTATAGAACAGATCAATAAATAAAAAAGTTGGTTTATTTAAAAGGTCAATAAAATAGATCAACTTTTGGCTAACCTAATCAGGAAAAAAAGAGTAAAATCTCTAATTTCATCAATCAGAAATTCTAAAAATGAAATAACAACAGACCCCTCAGAAATTCAAAACATCCTTAACAAATATTACAAGAAACTTTACTCTTAGAAATATGAAAATCTGAAGGAAATTGACCAATACTTGGAAGCATGCCACCTACCAAGACTTAGCCAGAATGCAGTGGAAATGTTGAACAGGCCTATATTAAGTTCCGAAATAGCATCAACTATACAAAATCTCCCTAAAAAGAAAACCCCGGGACCAGATGGCTTCAAGTCAGAATTCTACCAAACCTGTAAAGAAGAACTATTACCTATATTACTAAACCTCTTCCAAAATATAGAAAAAGAAGGAATATTACCCAACACCATTCTATGAATCGAATATCACCTTGATCCCTAAACCAGGGAGAGACCCAACAAGAAAAAAAAACTATAGACCAATATCACTAATGAATATTGATACAAAAATATTTAACAAGATACTAACAAACAGAATCCAACAACACATCAAACAATTATACACCATGACCAAGTGGGCTTTATCCCAGGGTCAAAAGGCTGGCTCAACATACATAAAATATGGAGGCCTGGCGGGTGCAGGGCATGGGGCCTTGGGGTCGCCGGGAAAGTCCTGGCTGAGGGTGGGCCTCGGGATGCCTAGCAGGTACAGGTCACGGGGTCGCACAGTTTCAGGTGGAGTACCTGGCTGAAGACAGGCCTGTGGAAGCTTGCCAGGCGTGGGCGCAGGGCTGCGCAGTTGCCAGGTGAGTTCCTGGCCAGGGGCAGACCTGTGGAGGCCTGGGGGTTGCGGGGCAGGGGCCTCACAGTCTCTGGTGGAGTCCTTGAATGGAGGCAGGCCTGCAGAGGCCCTGTGGAGGCCCTACGGGTGTGTAGCATGGCTGTGTGGTCACCAGGGGAGTCCCTGGCCGGGGGGCAGGCTCGGGCACCTGAAAACGTTTATTTCAGAATAATGTTGACCACCTCAGTATGCTGACCAGTTTGTTACAGTCCCTTGGGTGGTCAACTTATGAAGTTCAACTGTATTTTGTTACTTTCCTTTACAGTATTAGACTGGTGCTTTCTTCAGCTGTCAGCCTATGACCTCTTCGGAAATGAATTTTCAAACAGAACATTGCCCCATTGGTTTTCTTTTTGTGCTTTCCATTTTTTATCTCTTATTTCTACATGAGTCCTTTTTAAGTAGAATTGATATTTCATTTATGTGTATTTTTTGAGGACTATACAATAATTAATTTGCATCAGGCTTCCCAAATTATTTATATTTATAGGATTATTTTCAAGTGGGAGTTTTCACAAGAAGTAATTGTTAAAATTGAAAACTTTCTAGTGTTTTCCAAATTACTAAAATTTCTATCCAGTGTGCATTCTTACATTTGTAAGGTCCATCTCCAGTAGGCTTCATCATGTGTCTTCGAATGGATATGAGAGAAATGAAGGCATTGCCACATTCAGTACATTCATAAAGTTTTTCTCAGGAATTAGTTCTTTCATGTATTCAGATGAAACTGGAACCGAAGGCCCAACCACATGGTCGCATTCATAATATTTTCTTCACTGTGAGTCCTTCCATGTTTTCAAAAACAAGTGAAAAAACTGACAGGTTTATCTCATAGTCATAGTATTTTCCTCTAGTGTAGGTGCTTTAAAGTCTTTGAAAGAAATGGGGACATTAAATGCTTTATTACATCTTTTTACATTAAAAGGGTTCCTCTCCAGTATGAGTCCTTTCATGTTTTTGAATGTTACTGAAAAAAACTGAGGCCCTTACCACATTTTCTTCACTCATAGAACTTTTCTCCTATTAGTTCTTTGACAATTTTGAAGAGAACTGGGAAAATTGCATGCTTTCCATGATGCATTGAATTCACTGGGGTTCCCTCCACTATGAATTCTTCCGTGCATATTTGAAGGAAACTAAAAGATCTCAAGGCTTTACCACACATGTTTTACAATTACAGGGTTTTACCTCCAGTATTAATTTTTTTCATGTCTTCATATAGAACTGAAACAACTGAATCCTTTACCACATTTATTACATTAATAGACTTTCTCTCCAGTATTAGTTCTTCCATGTTTTCAAAGGGAACTAAAAAGTGTAAATGCTTTACTACATTTCTTACATGAACAGTGTTTTTCACCACTGTGAACTGTTTATGTCAGGACAACTGTAAGGTTTCCCATAGTCCTTATGCTCATAATTTTCTCTCTGGTGTGAGTTCTATCTCATATCTAACAAATATTGCAAAAATGGAAGTCTTGACGACATCATTTACATTTATAGGGTTTATCCCCTGTGCAAGGTATCTGACGTAGTCAAAATGAACTGAGAAGATCAAACATTTGCACATACCACACATTTATAAGGTCTATTTGCAGTGTGAGTTACCATGTGTCTTCAAATACTTGTAAGAGAAATGAAGACTTTCCCACACTGTTTCCATTTAAATGGC
>CAUYON010024570.1:0-34454 GCA_963573935.1 Arctocebus calabarensis | reverse complement strand
ATGGATGGAGCTGGAACATATTTTTCTAAGCAAAGTATCTCAAGAATGGAAGAAAAAGTATCCAATGTACTCAGCCCTACTATGAAGCTAATATATAGCTTTCATATGAAGGCTATAACCCAACTATAGCACAAGAATATGGGGAAAGGGGCAAGGAAGGGGAGGAGAGGGGTAAGGTTGGGGTGGAGGGAGGATAATAGATGGGGACACACCTACGGTACATCATAGAAGGGTACAGGTAAAACTTACTAAATGCAGAATACAAATGTCTTCATACCATAACTAAGAAAATGCCATGAAGGCTCTGTTAATCAGTTTGATGAAAATAGTTCAGATTGTATATGAACCCAGCATATTGTACCCCTTGATTGCACTAATGTACACAGCTATGATTTAATAATTAAAAAAAAAATGTTAATTTGCATTTGTCCTATTGTCCCATAGTCACTGACTAAGGCCCACAGCTGAGAACACAAGGCAGCAAATATCCAAATATGAGGGAAAATACCAACAATCACATCCAGATATCTCGCCTCACCCAATCCCAGTTTGCAAGAAGTAACAAAGTCATTGGTGCATTTAACCAACTGTCTCAAGAGAAGAAATAAGGTAAGACAAAGGAGAGCTTGGGAGTCTGGTACTATGTGCATTAACTAAGTGGGCACTTAGAATTGGTTGAGAGGTAAAGACAGCTGCAAGAAGGACATACTAGAAAGCTTGGTTCTAAATTGGCTACTTGTTGAGCTGCAGCAACTGAAAGCACCTGAACAGGGTGATTTGCTGTATGTAGTTAATTGCCTACTTGCTAGAGTGGCCCAAGGCCTTCAAAAGGACTATAGAGTATGTAGCTTGCCTGGTAAGAAAAGAACTGAGGCTCTTCCAGGATACATCAGAGCGCCTTATAAGTTTCAATGCCCCCTGGAAAAGAATGGATTAAAAGAATGGGAGAAGGAGAAGCCCAGGAGATACACCATACCCTGAGAAAAATGGATACGAACAGGGACCAGTGGAGGATGCTGTGTGAAGTAGTAGAATATGATGGCATTTAACTCAACACAAAAGTAGCAAACAGAAATTTCTGGAAAGACTAGGAATTTCTTTGAGCTTATAGCTACCTAAATCATTAATAGGATTTCCAAAGAAACTTGTATGTAAGAATCTTGGACCTCCTTATAGAAGCAGTACATACTACTTCCTCCCACTTGTACTAAGCAGGCGTGCCTTTGTGGTATATGGTATATGACTTTATCCAGGATTTTCCAATCCTTCTTTCAAAGATTTACTTTTAAACACATGCTATCATGTATTTTAACTGGACTGTTGAAAAATTTTTGGCTACTTCATCTATTCCTATTCAAATATCTAAATTACATATTCTTCTTAAATAAGAATTAGGGAGGAAAAAAGCTTTAGGCTGCAAAATAAAATATTACATTTTTTGTACTGGTAGGCTTAGAAAGTAAGGTCAGAGACTTATTATTGTTATAATGTCAGACAAGATTAACGAAGAGACTCAAACTCCTGTGTAATTTGATATCTACTCTATGCATTATGTAAGAATGACACATTTTGTCCCCTAAACTCAAGAGAAAAGCTGAGGCTTTTTATGTGTCTTTGGCATTAGATCTTGTAGGCAGAACTAAAGCTGCAGGCAAAACAAAGCACTTATGTTTATTTTCATCATTTCCCTACAGCAAAGATGATAAAAGCCAGTAAAGTTAGAAGAATCAATTCTGAAAAAAAACAGTAAGCTATTACTAGTACTTCGGAGGAAAAAAAGGGTCTATTTGCAAAGAATTTACTCTGGTCTTTTCCTTTCTCCAAAGTACCACAATTTACACGTTTACTAATTCAACTTAATCAGGTCTTTCCAATAACCTTTACTCAGGTATTATAGTAATTAGTTTCTGTTTCTTCCTAAATGGCGCCTAATCCTCCCTTCTTCTGACAAATATACCCCATTTCATTTGGAAAATGACCCCTCCACATCCTCAGACCATGTGTTTTCAAAAAGGATGGCATCTCCCCAATATAGGGGCAGAGTGTGCCATCCTGATGCAGCAGGAGCAACAAATCTCTCAGCCATGGTATTAGGTCTAGTGGAGGGTAAATAGGAAAAGGAAGTGGTTAAGGGTGGAGAGCAGGAACCAAATGTAGCTGGAAACCAAATTGCAGGTAGGAACTGTTTCCTGGTGACAACATCACAGAAAGGTGTTCCTACTGACCTTTAACTGACCTAGAGCTCATTACCATCTAATTAATATAGGATGGGTAGAACTTTTATTAAGGATTCTATGGAAGATACATGCAAAGAAGGGAAAAATGTTATGTAACAAATCTACTACATGCCATTGTTTGCTGTATATAATGCATAATTGCCCAAATTTTGAGGAGAAAATAAGGATGTGCATAGGTAGTGCTACCCAGGAGCAGGGGAGCCCAATCAGCCTCCAGGTGCCGCCATGCTGTCCTGCCTGGGTCTTCCAGGCACAAGGTTCTAGTCTGGTAGGATCCAGGATCCAGGATCCAGGAGGAACCAACATGGGAGGATCTGAGATCCACCAAGCACTGCAATCAGGGGAAGGGGTGAGAGTGGGGCTGGTGAGGACGGCCATGGCCAGGTGGGGCAAAGGCCTAGACCCAAGGCCTAGCTATGTGGAAGGAGCCCTATGCAGACTCCTGGGACCAGCCAGGCTGATGGTAGGCCAAGCAGCCTCAGAAGCTTCTATTCCACCCATACACATGGCCATTTTGGTCATGCCCTCCAATGTTGCAGGGAGGGAAGGACTCAAGGACAGAGGGAAGGAGCAGCCTTCACAAAGTGGGCATGTAGAGGGTGGTATGATCTGCACATTTACCAGGGGGGCATAAGCCCTCTCAGATGTGTCTCTCCCAGCCAAAAGCTTTCTCTAGGTGTGTTTTCCTGAAAGTTTGGGCCAAAAATGTGGGGTGCTCATCATACACAGGAGCAGTTTACACGGCAAAATACAGTGACCTATCACGTAATCTGTTATACGACCCAACCTGTGGATAATCCCAAAGGCAGGAAATGACAATCAATCCTACCAGGAGAAAAGTGGGACAAATTAATAAGCATATAAAAGACAGAGTGTGAAAATTCAGGGATTTTCTCCAATCATGAAGACTGACCCATTCCTCTCTTTCTGGAACATATTTTCACTTTGTACCACTTTGTGTATCTCCTCTCTTCACTTTTACTTCATATTGCTTCTTTTTCCAGTAATAAACTCTTTGTGTGGATTGCTCTGTATCTGTGATTACTCCACCATTGACTCAGTACCGGTACTCATTCTTGATACTGAGAACCTGAGGACCAGGCAACATCCAGACAGACCTAACAGTAGTGAACATCAATGGTAGTATCCAGGCTAATATGATCAGAATGAACACCAGCGACTTATACAGGAGCTACAGAGACCATGGTATTATGAAATATAACATATATTTGGTCTTCCTGCCATACAGCTCCTAAAACCCTTGGAATCTCTGGAGTGATAAAAGTATCCTAGATATGCTAATTATATGACTGATGGGGGCAGATAGAAAGCTTCAAGATGTAAGCTGCTCACCAGAAAGTCCAAAACATGATTAAACAGTAAGGGAGGAGAAAGGGGCTCCAGGTCAAGGTGATTGCCAATCGTCAATGATACAATCAATTATGCCTACATAATGATGCTTTCATTATGGAAAATGAAAGCCCCAAGAGACTGGATTTGGAGAGCTTCTATAACCCTTCCCACATGCCTTACCTGCACATCTCTTCTACCTGCCTGTTCATCTATATCCTTTAAAATGTCCCTTGTAATAAATAGGTAACAGTTTCCCTGAGTTTTATGACTTGCTCTAGCAAATCAATCAAACCCAAAGAGGGGGCCATGGGAAGCCTAATTTGTAGCCAATCAGTACAAAGCACAGGTCACAACCTATGCTTGCAATTGGCATCTAAAGTGGCAGGCAGTCTTGTAGGACTGATACTATCTCCAAGTAGATAGAGTTAGAACTGAACTAAATTAGAGAATACCCCACTGATGTCCTCTGGAGAATAAGCCAGACAATTGCTTACTGTATGGGGAAAATCTCCCACACATTAATGTTGTAGGTATTGCGTAACTGTGTGACAGTAGAGAATAGAAAGTAGGAAAAGTAATTCAGTTTTTTCTGTATCCTTGCAAAAAGACAACATAGGCCTAAAGCTCTAAACCCAGAGAATGAGGGTAATGCTGAGGGTAAGAGACAGAAAGATCTCGAGAAAGAATGAGTATTGATTAAATCATTTGAGCCTCTAGATCAAATCTCATTTAAAGCTAGACTACTCCTAGACTAGTTGGGGAAAAAAAATCATATATATACACACATACATAAGTGTGTGTCGATATTTATACATCCTAATACAAGCCATTTAGCAATAATTCTAATATAAAGCATTCAAAAAACATTTATTGTTGCTATGGGAAGCACTGCAAAGTAGTGCTTCATTTCTGGAAAACCTAGAAGTTCAGAAATGAGATAAAGATCACTTGTCAAGGTTAAAACTTTGTAATACTATTTCTCTTTATTCACTCAAACTGCTAGCAAAGTCCAAGACTATGGAAGAGGCAAAGTGGATATAGTATTTCTAGAATTATTTCTACCACCTTATTCTGCAAACAAGCAGACATTCAGCTTTGGATTAACAAAGTGAATACTTAAATCTAGTATCATTAAATCAGCATCTTTTTTACATTGAACAGTTTTTCTGATAATCCCAAAGGCTTTTCTCTTATTTGCTTCCTTCCTCTATCCATTTCGACTTCATTTCCTCTGACACCAAGCCCTTCTCATCACCTACAATGGAATTACTCTAGCAGTAATTACTCTATCAAACATTATACCATCATTTATTAACGTGATAAAATATACTTTAGCCCAAGAGCCAGCATCTTCCTTAATGAAGAAAAACTAGTAATCTTTCAATTAATATCAGAAGCAAGGAAAGGAAGCCTGCTATCTCCACTTCTCTTCAACACTGAACTGAAGGTAATGGACAATGAAATAAGCAAGAGCCTTATGAACCGGAAAAGAAGAAAAACTACATCTATTTTCAAATGACATAATAAGGTACCTGGAACACCCAAGAAAATGAGTAGAAAAAATGAACTGAATCAATAAAATAATTTAATAAGGTAGCAAGATATAAAAAAATACAAAAAATAATAGCCTTCATATACAGACAAAATAGTTACAGGATATAATGATAAGGATATACTTACTAAAGGAACAAATAAAATACTTAGGGATATATTAATAAGAAATGTGCAAAACTTACCTGAGGGAAACTTTAAAATAGAAAGATGTAAAAGTAGACTTGAACAACGAAAACGTATCCTTTGTTTTTGGATAGGATGACTCAACATAAAGTTGTCAGTTCTCCCTGAATAAATTTATAAATGTAATTCAATTACAATAAAAATACCAATAACTTTCTTGGGGAGCTAGACAAATTGATACTAAAACTCATATGAAAAAACAAACATATACAAATAGCCAGGGAAACACCAGAAAAGAAAAGCTATGCAGGGAACTAGCCATACCAGATATTAGAACATAACCTAAAACCTCTATAATTAACACATGTTGAATCTGCATATGAATAAACAAACTACATAACTGAACAGAGTCCAAAACCAGGTCCAAGTACATACAGCAACTTAGTTAATAATAAAGATGGATTTCAAAAAATTAATAAATGGTGCTGGGAAAACTGTTTAGCAATCTGAAAAAAGATAAAGTTAAATCTATACCTCCAATCATAGACACAAATAAATCTCAAACAGATTACAGATCAAAATGTAAAAATTGAAACTAGTCAATTCTTGTTACAGTAGTTATGGTCTGTCTGTATAGTCTTTATGAGCACTGAATTAGTAAACATTGAATCATTACTCCTAGAGGAAATACATGGTTAGGTGCCTACAATCCTGTCACAATATTTTCATCAAATGATCAATAAATATGTTTTATTTGAGTTCCTGTTTAAAGATACTTTATTTAATATACAGTGGATTCATTCCTTAACATTGAACTCACTGCCAATAGCACTATAACACATGCCTAAATGAAGCTTATCTCATGTATGTATTTTCTCTGTGATCACAGCCTTTTTGCACTTAAATACACTAGATCAGTGGTTCTCAACCTGTGGGTCATGACCCACAGTAACTGTATAAAGGGTTGCAGCATTAGGAAGGTTGAGAACCACTACACTAGATAATACTTCAGCACTCTGCTTGGGAACCATTTTAAACAGAAAAATCACTAACAAAAAAGTACAAAAATATGAAGAGAATACTTGTTTACAAGAGGAGAGCTGAAACAAAAAAGCTGAAACCTAAGCTGAGATCACACACATTGGGTGACTCGAATTTTTCACCATTCTAGCATGTATACAAACAAACATGAAATATACAAATATGACAAGAAGGCAATTCACAAATACCAAATGCACAACGAGAATAAACTGTATAGGCATGCTTGCAGAAAAGACAAATGTCTTCCTCTCTAATCTCAATGTAGTGAAAAATTTCCTAACTATGACTCAAAATCCAGATATAAGAAAAAATATATATTGATATATTTTATTATATAAAAAATAAAAAAACTTATGCATGGCAAAAAAAAGTACAGAAAGTCAAAAGAGAACTAACAAAGGAAATATTTACAGAATACATCATAAGTAAAGGACCAATATCACTAATATTGTTTAAACCCTTAAAAATTAAAGGAATGACAATCAAAACCCCAAAAGAAAAATATGCAAAAAATAAACAATTTACACAAAAGATTATAAAAATGGCTGGCCTTTAAACATAGAAAAGACTTTCTTTTAAACATAAGAAAAGGCGTTCAACCTCACTTTGAATGAGATGCCATTTCTCAGCTATCAGGCAAAATTAACAAGCCTAACAATATACTCTGTTGGCATCCTTACATATTGCTGGTGGAAATACAAATTGGTAAAACCTTATGGAAATTTGGCAGTTACTAATAAAACTACATACTAGTTTATCTTTTGACCAAGTAATCCCACTTCTAGGAATTTACCAGGAAGATATACATCCAACAATACAAACATACACAGAGTCATTCACGGCACCCTTGTTTATAATTGTCAAGTATTAGCAAACAATGTAAACATTCACATAATGAAAACTGATTAAATAAATTAATAAACTAGGATATACAAGTATCCACACAATAGACCTCCACATACCCATAAAAAAATGACAAATATGTCTATGAACTGATATGGAGTTATTTGCAGGTTGTAATGTTAAGCAAAAAACAAAAAAGGATAAAATAACAACTGTATATTGTACAATACCATTTGAAATATACAGAATAGGCAGATTCAGAGAGACACACAATAGATCAGTGATTTCTGGTGGCTGGGAAGAGGGGTTAATGGAGAACAATTGTTAATGAGGATAGGTTTCTTTTCTAGAGCGATAAAAATGTTCCAGAATTGAACAGTGATGACGGCTGCAATAGCATGGTATATGGTTTATATCTCAAAAATATTTTTTAAAAGTATCTATGACTGCACTGTTTTTCTAAGAAATAAGGGGAAGTAAAATCTGTATGTATCTGCTTCTGAGAAAAAGAAATGCAGAAATGATAACTTATGAAATCAACTATCTACTAATGGTAGGTAGAACAGAATAGAATGATAAGCACTTGGAAAATGGAAGAGAAGGAATTAGAAAGACAGCATATGACACTTTGTCTAATTCTGACTTTTTTATAGAGACAGAGTCTCAGTTTATCGCCCTCAGTAAAGTGCCATGGCATCAAACAGCTTACAGCAACCTCCAACTCCTGGGCTTAGACGATTCTCTTGCCTCAGCCTCCCTAGTACCTGGGACTATAGGTGCCCGCCACAATGCCTGGCTATTTTTTTGTTGCAGTTTGTCCAGGGCCGGGTTTGAACCCGCTACCCTTGATATATAGGGCCAGCACCCTACCCACTGAGCCACAGGCACCAATCTTATAATTCTGACTTTAAAAACTGTATTAAAAATACATAAGTAAAATCAACCGTAATTACAGGAAAACTTTAAATGGTATATAGTAGTACCCCCTTAGCCAAAGGGGATACATTACAAGATCCCCAGTGGACACCTAAAACTGCAGACAGTACCAAGCCCTATATTTAATACTATGTTTTTGCAATCTGATAACCCAGATGGCTACTAAATGGCTGACAGACAAGCAGCACATACAATGTGGCTACACTGGACAAAGGGATAATTTATGTCCCAGGCAGCAGAGAACAGGACAGCACAAGACTTAACCATGCCACTCTGAACGCTCGAAATTTAAAACTTACAAATTGTAATCTCCTTTAATATTTTCAGACCACAGATAACTGAAACCTCAGAAATCAAAACCATGAATAAGAGAACAGTGTAGTACAGAACTATATTTCAAATGTATAACATAATCACACTGAGGGAGGGTGAGTAGACGAAAAATCAAAGTAACTTTTGAATCTAGTCTTTGACCTATAGTCCTTTGGGCCATAGTTTTTGTTTTTCTTAACTCAAAATAAATTGTAAATTCTAAATAGTAGGGGTCTTTCCCTTGATGTAAAAGTTAACGATTCTGAAACTCTGTTTTTATGTATTCTAAGGCTAAGTAAATATACTGTGGACAATGGGAACCAGGTTTCTTACCACTGGTGGAGGGAGGTACAGATGTGAAAATTTGGAAGAATAAAATGAACCCTACTGGTGTTAGATAGGAAGTATCGGTATGAATTCATGCTTTTATATAAATAGAAACAGGTAAACAATAGACATATAGATGTAGAAATAGATACATAAGCATATACACATTTTTTTTCCCCCTAGTCCTGTCTACTAAGACCTAGAATCAATGAGCCTACCAAGTGCCCAGGCTTCTGTTTCTAAATAATATTATCTACAAAAAGGAATGAAAATTCATTCTAGGGCTATGGCTGGGAAAGTACAATACAAGATGCGCATGGAATGTCACTTAATGTCAGAAAATAAGCAGGAGCTCAAAAAACTATGACAATATGTTAAAAGAACATAAAGGCCAGCTAGAAGGGGCTTTCTCATTGGCCAATTCTGAGATTATTTCAGAATCAAAATAATGGTATGTAATAGCTCATTGAACTCCTTAAAAATCCTTGAGTTCATGTTTATAAAACTATAAATAGATAAATAAATGAAGGAAAGAGAAAAATCTCTCCCCAAGCAGAAAGTCAATTATTAAATGTATGCAAAAGGATAATAACTAATTTTAGGGCAAGAAGCATAAATGGATGCTAAAATACTGAAAATTTGAGCAGTTATAGGATACTTGCATAGCCTCAAAGTATCTCCTCACAACCTGGTGCCCGTAGCACGTGGTTTCGGCACCAGCCACATACACCAAAGTTGGTGGGTTCGAACCCAGCCCAGGACCTCTAAGCAACAATAACTGCAACAAAAAATAGCCAGGTGTTGTTGCGGGCGCCTGTAGTCCCAGCTACTTGGGAGGCTGAGGCGAGAGAATCGCTTATACCCAAGAGTTTGATGTTAATGTGAGCTGTGACACAATAGCACTCTACCGAGGGTGACATTGTAAGACTCTGTCTCAAAAAAAAAAAAAAAAAGAAAGAAAGAAAGAAAAAAAGAAAAGTATCTCCTCAAAGATTCCAGAGAGGAAAACAGGCTGGGAACTGTGGCCCACACTTGTAATCCTAGCACTCTGGGAGGCCAAGGCTGGTGGATTGCCTGAGCTCATGGGTTCGAGACCAGCCTCAGCAAGAATGAGACCCTCATCTTTAAAATAGCTGGGTGTTGTGGCAGGTGCCTGTGGTCCCGGCTACTCAGGAGGCTGAAGCAAAAGAATTGCTTGAGCCCAAGAGTTTGAGGTTGCTGTGAGCTATGATGCCACACCACTCTACTGAGGGTAGCAATGTGAGACTGTGTCTCAAAAAGAAAAAAAAAAAAAAGAAGAGGAAAACAGTAACTTTATAGTGGAAAACCAGACAGGCAACTCCTACACAAAGTGATTAGAGCAATTAATATCACTAGTAAAGGAACAAATCAACACCATGTACCTTCTGGTACGATACTCTGAAAGAAAATATGTCCCATCCCTGTCAAAATCCTGTATCTCATCATAAGCAAACTCAAATTGAAAAACAGTCTATTATTTTAGGTGCATATTTAAGTAAAGGGGCATAATGCATACTTACATAAGAACTAAAAGACTCAATATATTTAACATTTCATTCAATATTCATCCATTGATGATTATTGCCTAAATCAATATTTTTTTAAGGACTGCAAAATGATCTTCTATCACTCCTTCCAAAGTTATTAGCTGGAATTCTTCTATACAGGGTTACTACTTGATTTCCCTGAAATATAGTTAATGTGGAAAACAGGATAAATGCTTAATTCTTCCCCTTAAATTGCCAATTTTCAGACTAAGGAATCAGGGTTATAGTTTCTTCATTTTCTTCATTGGTTTCTGGTGTGATGTTGGGTATTTTTGCTTTTATCATTATAAGATGTATCATTTTTTATGTATTAAGTGCATTTTAATCAATTGCAAATTGTGTCCTTTTTTTGAGACTGAAATTTTCTCATCTTTGGCTGAAAGGTACCACTCATTCCCTTTGAAGTTCAGTCTTGGGCATAAAGAATTTGAAGTGTCAAGGAAATATCCCAAGAAGGCAAGTCTTGGATGGGTTCTGAAACTGGAAGTAAACAAACAAATAAAAAATATATAGGAATAAAATTCTTATTCTTGAGACATCCTGACCATCTTGCAGAAGTACCTGGGAGAAATTTTTGGTGTAAATTAAGATTTTAAAATAAATACATTCAAATATTTCCTCCAACTGTCCCTGTTTCAGTTTGTTTGTTTTTCTTTTCTCTTATTTATGATGGTTAGGATGTCCCAGGCAGTTAAACAAGGCTCCTACCCTCATAGAGCTGAGCAGGAAAAACACCATGACTGTCCATGCTACTGCCTCTCCTTTATGCCAAGTGAAAAATACAGGTCAAGACAAATATATCACAGAAAACTAGTGTTAGAGAAATAGAAATAAAGCTCGGCACCTGTGGCTCAAAAGGCTGAGGCGCCAGCCACGTACACCTGAGCTGGTGGGTTCAAATCCAGCCTGGGCCCACCAAACAACAATGACAGCTGCAACCAAAAAATGGCTGGGCATTGTGGCGGGCGCCCGTAGTCCCAGCTACTTGGGAGGCGGAGGCAGGAGACTCGCTTGAGCCCAGGAATTGGAGGTTGCTGTGAGCTGTGATGCCACAGCACTCTACCCAGGGTGACAGCTTGAGGCTCTGTCTCAAAAAAAAAAAAAGAGAGAAATAGAAATAAGGATTATATCCTGCTAGAAACATTTAGTATTTGAGTCATACCCAAAGGGTAGTTTTGATAAGTAACAAGAAGGGATGCATACCAGGGAACTGAAAGAAAGCAATGGGTAGGAATGGAAGGAGCCAATGTGAGGAGTATATAAGGAGTGCTGAAGAGGAAGGAAAATGCAAGATATTTTGGGAGAAAAGATATTAGACTTTAAGTTTAGCACTATATAAAAGAACTTTCTACAATGCAGATATGTCCTTTATCTCCTAGTATTACTATAGTATCACTACAATACCTTGTTTAGAAGTTTAATAACCATGTCAGGTTATTCTACTTTATGACTTTTTTACTTATCAAGAAGAGAATCTACTAATAGCTCAATGTTTAATTAAATTCAAATAAATACAATCTTGTTTGAAATACAATCTTGGCTATATGAAAAGTTGGCCAGAGGATAATATACTATGCTTCTCAAAGACCAAATTGTTTCTTTGGTTGATGTTGTGAGTCCTTTGCATTTCTTGAATGTGTCCTCTGAGTTAGTACAGTTACTTCCAAATATATTTGTTGGTGGTTTAAGTTTACATTTTAAAAACTTTAGCTTTTTAAAAGAAATATTCTTACTGTTTTATCTTGAAAAGAGCTTAATTTTTTAGGTTTGTAAACTTGACTTCTTTGGGGAATCTCCTAATCTCATTATTTCTGCTTTTTATCAGTTTATTAAGCCAAATATATTTCTCAGCTTATAATTTTAATAGAGTTTGAAGTCTCAGGGAAAGTTTTAGTCTTAAAACAAAAAAAGATTACTGAATAGCCCAAGTAACTTTGAGTAGGGAGAACAAAGGTGGAGTCTTCATACTTTGTGATTTCAAAATATATTACAAGGCTACAGCAATCAAAAACTATGATACTGCCATAAAAACAGACATTCAAACCAATGAAACAGAATAGAGAGCCCAGAAATAAATACACACACACGTGGTCAACGCATCTTTAACAAGGGTGCCAGTTTTTTAATGTTCCTAACTTAAAATTCACTAACACTAGTTTTATTTCGTAGACTATATTGCAATTAACTTACTTTTAGTTATTCTATCTGATCTTTATTTTAATTTACTGGATTGCCAGGTACCATGGGATTGGCCTGCCTTGGATATGGCAGTTATCTGCCCAACAAAAGCCCTCCTTTCTTTTCTCTTCTGATCTTTGGGAATTAGACTTTGAAGCATTTTAGCCAGATAGCATGATTCAGCAGAAGGTATCCAGAATTTCAAGTTTATGTACCAAATGCATTGCAACCCGCTATGTGATCCAGGACCACTAAGTTCTCCTCTCTGAGCGTCAGTACCTTTATCTGTAAAAAAATTCAGATGAATGTTCCTACCTCACAAAGCTTAATATTATTATTACGTATAAAATTAATAGATGAATATTAATATAGTGCTAGATTACTAAACCTTATAGAGGTTTTTATAATTTATAAATCACTTTCATATATAATTTTTTGATACAATCACTCTACAAATATGTACTAGACATCTACTCAGTTAAATATGGACAATAGTCAACATACTATTCAACACAGGCAGCAATGGGGATGTTTAAGAATATAGTTCTATTTCCAGGAGTCACACAACTGAGGAGTTCAGAAATAGGCATTCTAATATTTAAATAATACTGCAAGATAAATAAATGATTAAAGTTCTAGCTGGAAGTTAAGATCATGTGTACAAATTAATTAGAAGTTAAGAATCAGTTGGGGCTAAAACAGTTGGTACAAAAATCACAGAGAAGAAACAGATCATGAGAGTTCAAACAGGAAAGAAGAATAAAATATAGCCAGGAAGAGACAAAGGAGGAGGACATCCGCAGGCACAAAAACACAAGAAGGTATGGATAGACCAGCAGCCTGTATAAAAGATAAAAAAATACAACGTAAGAGGAGCAGATTGGAGTGGAAGAAAGAAAACTTTGCATAGCTTATAAGGAATTTAGACTTAACCATTCAGCAAATATTAATTACAGCACCTACCATGTATTATGTGCCATGCACTGTCCTAGCTGCAAAGGATATAACTGTGAACAAGACAAGAGCTTACAGTCTAGTAGTCTTAATCTATAATGTGGGACCGAGGCTGAAGGCATGTACTCAGCCCTAATATGAATCTAATTATAGCCTTTTTTGAAGAAAACCCAGGGAGATTGCCATTGCGTCATGAGAGTTCCTGGCTCGTCCCCCTACTTCCCTTCATCTTTCAGAATCTTGTACGTTTATTTGACATGTCATGTCCAGGGATTCAGCTGTCTTTCCCCAAAGGAAGAGAGACAAGCGCATCCACTACACCCCTCTGGAATCAGAGGTACAGAGTTTTCATGTTAAATGCCACTTGAACTTGTTTATGTTTCTGCTTCGTCCATTTAGGTCCTGATTCTCTGACTCTGTGCTAACGTATGCGTCTCTCTTTTACAAAACATATAAGGATTTCCTCTGTTTGCTGTGGAGCCAATACCTGCTTTTAGAGAAGCAGAGTCATGAAATGCACTCAGTAATTAATCACAGTAACTATGGAAACACCGACATTTCTCAATTACATATTCAGTTTTTAAAAATTCCCATTCCAGCATAAGCTAGCCTGGGCACCGTGAGATCACTTTGTAAGGAGAAAAACGTATCAGGTTCACTGAAAACAAGTTTCAGATTTTAGTCATTAATATTTATATATATTTTGGTAACTTCAACTCATCAATATTTCATTTGACTTTTTTGGTCCATAATTGAATACTAGGAGAGAACATCAATTATGTAAAAAGAGGAATGGAGCTATGTTGTTCCGGAAGTAAAATATTATATTTATATAGAATAAGAAATTGGGCAGCGCCTGTGGCTCAAAGGAATAAGACGTGGCCCCATATGCCGGAGGTGGTGGGTTCAAACCCAGCACCAGTCAAAGAAAAAAAAAAGAAATGAAAAATATAATGGGAACGATATAACATGATGTAGTATGAAAAACAATCTTCAAAATATTTGAAATCTTTCTGTGCTAGGTATATGCATTTATATATATTTGTATAAATTTAATACCTTTAAGTAATAAAATGTACATTTTTAACAAGTGAACAGCTTATTAAGAATTAAACAAAGGTATGATGTACATTTTTAAAGATCCATACTTAGAACTTGAAAAGCAACTGTCACGTCATAATTCCCCATCTGTTTCTGACTGTAGGTGTGATGGGGATGAAGTAATAATGTATTTGGATGAAGTGTTTCATGTTTGTAACTACAGCGCATAGAAGAGATATGTTTTCTAAGTAAACTCTTACAGGTTGTAATAAAATGTTAATATTTTCACCTGGAAAAGTGATCAAGTAGATTTCATTTTCCAAGTTGAGACTTGCTCCTAATTCTGTTTTATTCTGATGTGGCTTCGGGCATCCATTCCTGTATCAGAGAAATAAAAAGTTTAAAATATATAACTTTTTAAACTATAGTCTGAACTTCTAAAAGGAGAAGAATAGATATCATAAATAAAAGAATGGATAAACCGTGATAGCAACAATAACAATTTTTGTTTGTAAATAAAAGTGAAGTGAAGTGATCTTACATAGAAGGATTAAGATGAAGTGGTTGGGAAAGGAAGCAAGAAGGTCTTGAATACTTACTGTCTGCTGCATGTTACACAGGCACTCTCAAAATATCAGCGCACAGTCACCCTGGAACAGTCTTACTATGGACGAGTTACGCTTTCATGATGAGACCTGGAAAAGCCACTTCACTTTCTTACAATGAATTTCTGGTAAGTGGTAGAACACAGAACTTGAACCTATTTGGGAAAAATGACAAAGCTTGTAGACTTTACATTTTGAAAACATAATTTACATGGAAATATTATGTGCATAGAATTGAAAAAGAATATTGGATGCTGCACCAAACTGGAAATTAAATACGTGTGAAAAATATACACAGCTAAGAACTCTTAAAAGACACTTTAAGTCAATGCTTTAGGTGTACAGTAGTTTAATCAGGGCATATGTTTAAGAAATGTTTCTGTAAATTCATGGCATGTGATGCAGAGTAAGATATTACTTTCAAAGCTCTTAACCACAAAAAGAACCAGGGCTTTTCCCCATGACAATTCATAAATAATTTATCACCCAAAGGCTCAAGCTTCTTGCAGAATACTTTTATATATCGGCATGTTGTTCTTATCATTAAGACAGTTTCTCTTAAATGATAATGAATAATAAATTATTCCTCTGGCATAGGTTAGGCATATTTGTAATGATATGAATTGAAAATTATTTAGGATGGCCACAAAGTTTGTATGCGATTTTAAACTGCACACTATTTTAAATTGCACACAAATTTTATGGCCACCCTATACAGGCAGCTTGTGGAATAAGGTATAATGTGTTAAATGGTATTGCATTGTATTTAACCAAAAGTATCATCGTTGGGTTATAAGGAGAGTAGAGCCCACAACTTAGTGTCCTGACTTTATTAATCTCCCCTTTCGTACCAAATCGTACAGACTATCTCAATTTCCTTGAGAAAAATACATTTTTCCTTTCATTCTAAAAGATAATAAAACATAATTTATGAAATTGTCAGAACCTACTTTGTAATTCTTTCTTATATAACAAAATAAATGTGTCTCTTTCTTTATTTTTGTCTTAAAATGAAATAAGAATCCATTACTACAGACTCTCACCCTGTAATGACTGTGATTGTGTGGTAAAGAATAGACCAAGGTAAAACCATGTGGAAGGGCACCCTGTGATGTATGACCTGCAATTCAGAGCACACTAGCCATAGGATGGGAGTATTTATGTCACACTGCATTTATTTTACTAAATTAAATGGACAGAAACAACAAAACTTAAAATGATCAATGTAAATAGTAATATTAGAAAGTTTAATTGTGTATGGCTATATATATATATGTATTTATACTTACACGTACATACAGATAGGCATAAATATATTTAGCTTTCAACATATAATATTTATTTATTTGCTAAAATGCCGATGTTTGCCTAAGACTACTTTAATCTCAGCTTTTTAATTTTTTTCTTTTTTTTTTTGGCAGGGGCTGGGTTTGAACCCACCACCTCCAGCATATGGGGATGGCTCCCTACTCCTTTGAGCCATAGGTGCTGCCCTAATTTTTTAAAAATATAACTTGGAATTACAGGGAACCTATATTTTCAGTTTGGGTTTATTTGAATTAGAATATAAACTTACATTTTAAAAAGACTCTGTGCAGCAAATACGAATGTCATTTTGTCCGTTCTTTCACAACTGACCTCATCTTTACTTTAACATAGGAAGTATGCGCAATGTTAAAAGCCTTCAACTTAATTAAATACTGACCAAAATAACAACAATGGCATCAACAGGTTTTGGAAAAGAAAATCACTGTGCTGGGAAGCTTGGGCTCCGCCGTGGGGCAGAAAACAGCATGAGCTTCCCAGAAAATCAGTGTGTCCCGGACAGCGGTGGAGGCTCAGTGCCGCAAAACTCACAAGCCAGTTACTTGCAAATGGGCTAAAGCCACTTACTGCCTTTCTTATTCTCACTTCTGTTGTCCTCAGAATGGCCTGCCACCCCTCACAGAGGGCCGAGAACCTCTCCTTTACCTAAAGCAGCTTGTGTCACCTCCAGGCAGGGCCACGGTGCGAGCCACTTCCAGGCTGCCGCGTGTAGCCTGCTCTGACTGCCGCCTGCGGGCTGGTGTACTTTCTGTACCAACTGTTCTTCTCATGACTGGGTCTATAATGGTGACAGGGGTTGTGGGCTTTATTACTTCTCTTTAGTAAGAAATTTTCAGTTGTTTGCTATTCTATCCAGTTTCCTGTCTCCATCCCTGTCTTACTCAAGTCACAATCATACTCCTGAATAGTGATCATTTCAGTACCTAGTAACCTATTCTTTTCACCCTCGTATCGGGTGTGTAATGTATTCAAAAAAGCAAGAAGCAGTTCTTGAGAAGTAGGACTCTTTACATTTCCTCCAGACTGAGAGTGACTGTGACATTTTTAAATGACTGTCAGCAAGTTTAAGGCAGTACACAGGCTTCTCCTTCACCTCTTTACTGTCACTGGATCCAGTCCTCACATGCTAAACTTTTATTTTAAACACCCAGATTCTCTTTCCCATGCTATGGGGATCAAAACATGCCACCTCAAAATACGCTGTTTTGGCATAAGAACTATTTTGAGCGGAAGACAATGGAGACAAATCTGACACGGAGAAAGCTCCCCACCTCCCCTGCTTCACCCTGAGGCACACCCGCTCCCCACCTCCCCTGCTTCACCCCGAGGCACGCCCGCTCCCCACCTCCCCTGCTTCACCCCGAGGCACACCCGCTCCCCACCTCCCCTGCTTCACCCCGAGGCACACCTGCTCCTTGGCACAGCATCCCCTGTTTCAAAGCAGGAAGGGACAAGCAACCGTTGTCACTGCAGATGGGGACAAACCAGCATATACAAAATCTTCCTGGATATCTCCCGTCTTTCATTACTTTCTACAATACAAGGTCTGACAATTAAATTCACGAAGTCATCCTAGAAAAAGTGCTGCCTACCTCATTGCTGAGCATCACTAAGGACAATCAGAGCTGTGGTCACACAGCACACAAAATCACACAACAATAATGAATGCCACTCAGCAAGATGCAGCCACACCTCTACACAACCACAGCTGGGAGACACAGGTACACTGAGGTGACAAAACCTTTCAGAGCTGTTGGTGCATTGCTACCAGTGTAAGTGCACAGTGGGAAGTTCACAAACTTAATTGTCTGGCAATGTGCAACTCCACCTCTGGTAGTCATTCCAGAAGAGTTCCAAAATTGCTTTGAAGCATGGACTTGGAGTGGTGGGTAGTGCACAGCTTCTCAAGGGGAGCCCTTCAGAAGGGACCATGGTGACATTCAGCTATGAGGCATTTAGCACTTTTTCTAGGGTGAGTTTGCGAACTTAATTGTCAGACTTGGTGTACACCTTCCCACAATTTACTGCTCCAGAAATATGCACCTGTTTTCTTATTATCACATCTTCACAATTTATCACCCTTTATTAAGACTGTATATCAGCACCCAGAATTGAATCTCCGTAGATCTCATGTTTATCCTATGAATGTTTCCACACACACAAACATCTGAAATATTAACACTAAAACATTATATGTATTTTCTCCTATTCATCTACCTTTTGATATTTTAATTCAGTTCCCAGCTCCACACATTAAAAGTATGGAGAAAAAATTTTTCCTTTACATGTTAGAAACAATGGATTTTATATTTTATCCCCCACTATAAAAAGTTCCCTTAATGACTTTGCTTAGAACCTCCGGTGGTGAAGAGTAATGGCATTATGAATGTGCTGTTTTTGAGGCAGTATCATCTAGTATTTAAGAGGGTTCTCTGATCAGAGCAGCAACTTCTACATGGGCTCGATCACTTACTGTGTAACCTTGAAAAATTAACTATGATGTCTTCCCTTAAAGTTTTTTAAACTATGAAAATAAATTTATTTACTCATAGGATCACAGTTGAAATTAAAGACATAGTCTGTAAACATTAATTATATAGAACAACATCTGACTCATAGTGACCGACAATGTCAGCTTTAAATAGCGGAATAAATTTATCAAACTCAAAACAGCCCGTGTGGTAAACTGCAGTACACTATACAAAAACAGCAATATTCATATTATGTTAAAGCTGTTGGCTTGAATTTAATTCATTTTAAAGCTGTTGAGGCTCAGAAAACAATACCCCCAAGTATGGTGCTTTGGCATGCTGAGTCATTTGAACTACAGGACATTGGACAGATCTAGAAACAGCCTCCCCCTGACCTTTTCTTTCTTCTGGCTTCCCTCCTTCTTTGCGGTGGGCCGTAGAGACCAGAATTCCTTTCTCCCACGGTGAGTCATAGAAAATAACTTCCCCCACTAATGCCAGTTATAAAACCAAAGATGTCACTTTAACCTTCTCTGGTCTTTCTATGTAGGAAATGGCTGTAAAGAAAGTCTGTGAGTTGCCTTGTCACAAGGCAGACCAGGGGACCCTCATTCCAGAGGGGCCCTGCCAGATCCAGGGTGTCCATAAAGTTCATGCACAATTTACTATGTTAAACTATTTTAGATGCACATGAACTTCATGTCCACCCTGTACCTGGGAGCAAAGAACGTCACTCCGAGAGGCCAAGAAGCATCTGTGCAGACATCTCCTTGGCTCCCCCACTCAGCCCGTCACAGGAGATTATTCTCTTTTTGTCTAATCTCATAAAAATGCGTCTTTTGTCTAATCTCAAAGACGTCTAATTCAAAGACGCATGTCTGCAATGCGTCTTTGAATCTAAGCATGAAAATGGGTAGATTTCCTTTGGTTCTTCATTTCTGAACGTACTTGTGTCACACAGAGCTTTGAATAAATTAATTTTATGAATTTCTCTTGTTAACTGGTCCTGTGATGTAAGACTGTTGGCTGTGGCCTTTATGGGAAGGGAAGGTATCACGGCCTTTCTGCCTCCACCTTAGTACAATTTGTAATTTAAACTTGATTTTCCTTCTTTAGAAGACCCCACAGTTAAATCACATATGAGAAATGCTGCCATAAATCTTCTACACCCAAAGGCATGACAACTCAGTTGAACCTATAAACAACTACACTCAAGTGTTACCATGGCAGACAGTACAGAGAGGGGCAAATTGTGGCTTCTGTCAAGAAGAAATGTTTTTGTGTGCGTTTGGCAGAGGTCTGGGAATGTGTTCTCTATTCCAAGAAATCAGGAAATTTTAAAGATGAATGAAGTGCCCATTTACGATTGCAGTTAAGTAATGAAATAAAAGTTGTAATGTATACGAAAATGGAAGACACCATTATCTGATTCCATACAATGTATATTATATTTGTATTTATTGTAGAAGCTAAATGTTCCATCTCTAACATACTCATTTAATTATGTTAAGAATATTACCTTATTCCTTATAACTAATTATTCATTTTGTTTATAATTTAACCCACTTATACATGCATATCTTTGATAACATGAACGCAGTTGAGACTCTTAATTTTAATGGCCCTTTCTCAGATATTCCAGGGCAACCTCTCTTGACCACTTCGTTCTTCACCCTTTTATGTATCTTGACAGATGTGAAAAATGGAGTGATTTGATTGAATTATAAAATAGAGTGTTCATGAAATGCTTCTGTAAATTATTCCTCATGACCCCCATCGGATCACTAATGTGACCATCTACGTCATGCTATATTAGCACTTTGTGTGTTGTGGTGCCCTGAGCAGATGGTCTTCATGACACAGGCTCATAGCACACATTAATGACACTAAAGTCGGGTCACTGGGGCAGTAAATAAAAACCTAAAAATGACTCTATTAGACATTTTGAGAATAATTCTAGAAGGCATATCTAATTTAAAAAAGGACATGGAAAAACTAGGTTTTAATTTATAAGTAAAATCACATTTAAAGTAAGTAGAATCTAGCTCTAACTTTGGTGTGGGCTGTTTCCTATGGCAACTTTCAGAAGAAATGGAGGGAAGCTGACCTTTCCACAAACAATTTCTATTTGGGATGGCCTCTGTTTAATTACATTGCCTGATCACTAATCAGTTCCATTTAGCAAGTTTCCTTGTTTTAAATCTAAAAAATATCAGCATGTGTATTGTTATTACTCACTCATATTCACTACAGAAAGCCATTATAATAAAGTTTAATTTTTAGAGCTCTGTAGAAATTTCCATGAGAACTATCCAAGTATACTCACATACTTAATAGCTCAAAATTCAAGACAATTTTAGCACAATCATCAAAACCACTGCGTTGGGGGCTGGACAGCCTGAAGGCGAAGGGAAGGTGTGAGACCTTAGGCAAGTCACTTCAGTTCTCCTTGCCTCATCTTTCCCATCCATGAAATGGGGACAATGTCTGACATTTTACTAATTATCTCACAGGTTAGCGTGGGACTTACCTGGGAGTAATATCTGTACAACTCACAGAAGAGTGGGTGGTGTGGCTTTGTGCTCTGATAATATTACTGTGCTTATATTAGAAGCCCGGAATTAATGGCTGTGAGTGAATATTAGGATTGGTATTTATATACACTACTTAGAAATACATTTCTTAAAGTAAATCATTAAATGTTGATTGGGAAAATGAGTGGAAAGGAAACTGATAGCATTCATGCTCCTGGTTCTCAGCACCACACCCAGGGATACACCTGGGTGTCAGCACGGTGACCAGGGCAGCAGGACCAGGGTAATGAAGGGCACCCTGGGGCCCCTCGACCAGATCAAACTTCACAGAACAAATCCCCCTCTCCAGCATATCACAATCCTTTTAGTATTAAAAGGATTTGTTCTGTCAAATTTTCATACAGTCAAAAGGCCATGTTCAAGGATCCACAAGGCCACCTGTGGCCCCAACACAGGTTTCCAGCAAGTAGCTCTGTTTTCCCCTCCGAGCACGTCTTGTTATGTTTTAATTTAATGTTTCTAGGGCCCCCAGAACTCTGGTCGGGCGTAGCGTCTCCTCGATACCCAGGATTTGCAGTGATGAGACATTATTCCAGTGGCCAGAAGCCCCGTTGTTACTGGTCGTGCAATCCAGCATTGCTCTATTACATATGTCCTTCACCACTGTGTGCGAAATGGCAGCCATTTCTTTGCAATAAAGCCTGGAAAATTCAGCGCAGGGAAGTTTAAGCCTATTTTCCTTACGCGCATCTTGTGGGGAGATAGTGACTGGGACTGCTGGGACTAGAAGGTGGCCGGGTCCAATCTGGGAAACGCGTTCTCAGGACTAGCACGTCCACTGATTCCTGGGCACGGGAAAGGGGGGGTGCGGTGGGGATGGGTGCGAGTGTTTACAGGGGGCCTGGAGGGAATTTCACTGCTAGCCCGCCGTTGTCTTCCCAATGCTGGAATGAGGGTGGAAAGTCTATGCGCCTTAGAGTAGGAACAGTCCCGAGACAGCCGTGCGAGGCACTCCTGGGACAGGTCCCTATGGAACTACGTACAGGTCAGTTTTGTATATTGGGTGAAAACACCGAAAAAAGCAGGGTGGAATCCCGACTGAAAAGGCGGGTAAAGATTATTCGGGAACCACAGAGGATTGGATGCAGAACAGATAAGAAAGGAAAGGAAGTGACAGGTGAGGAAGAAAAAGAGTAAGTAGATCAAATACTGGGAACACACAAACATACAACATTTAAATCAACATTAAAATGTTTACTTTGGTGTAATAGCAACATTAAAATGTTTACTTTGGTGTAATAGCATACATTGTTTCCGTTTTGTTTTCAGGACAGCGTTTAGCCTCTCCCCTTTTCTGCCTCAGTCTTTGTTACATTTCTGCTTAGATTTTATAGCCAGATCACTTTGGGGGGAGGGAAGCGCTCAGTACAGACTCCAGGGCCGAGGCTGAGTCACTTCTCTGGCACTCACCGCCACTGTCGTCTTGGTTGTGACGCTACAACTGCTCTTAGGTTCAAAAGAGGCTTTCCTGCAATCCATGGCATGTATGATTGTTATAAAAATTACAGAATGTGGTTGGAAAGTTCTATGAAAAATATAAAGGTTAGCCAGATGTATGTGCTTTAAAAATAGGGTGATATGTAGGCTACCTGTAGCCTGTTCCTCTTTTTTAGTTTTTCAGACTTTTGAAAAGTACCCTTGTTACTTAGATAAAGCTGAGAATCTCTGGGTTTGGTTCAACTTGAGGGGTTTCAAGCCTCTGTTGGGGGAGGCTTGCCGGTTCGAGTATTAGAAATCTGTAGACAAGTCAGTATCTTGGTCCAGGGCACAAAGCAACATGAAAGAAATGGGTCCCGAGATCCTGATGATATCTTGGGAAGCTGACTGCAGGTGTAACACTGGAGAGTGCTCTGGCACCAGCCTCAATGCCCGAATTTATGTTGGTTCTGCCAGGAGGTTCTGGTTGGGGCAAACATCCAAACATCCTTTCCCATCGTATCCAGTTCAATTCAAAGTAGATACAGTAACTTAATAACCCTGACGCCACGACCCAAACCATCTCCTTCTTCATATCTGCTCTCTCTATGCAAACTTTTTGCAAGTGTTTCTTTTATAGAAATTTTGAAATGCTAATTTTCTTTTCTTTTCTTTCTTTTTTTTTTAGACAGAGCCTCAAACTGTCGCCCTGGTAGAGTGACAGCAACCACCAATTCCTGGGCTCAAGCAATTCTGCTTCCACCTCCCAAGTAGCTGGGACTATATGTGCCCGCCACAACACCTGGCCATTTTTTTTTTTGCTTGCAGCCATCATTGTTGTTTGGCGGGCCCAGGCTGGAATCGAACCCACCAGCTCAGGTGTATGTGGCTGATGCCTTAGTCGCTTAAACTATTAAGCCACAGGCGCTGAGCCTTGATTTTGTTTTCATGTTTAGTTTGGTTTGATTTTTATGTTGTGCTCTCAATTAGCCATGATTAGCAGCTATTATTGCAATTAAAGCCAAGGAGAAAGAACTAATTTAACAGCCTGGCCCTGGTACCTGGGGTGCTCTCTGCTTCTGAGAAAGGCCTCCTGAGTTTGTCCTGCCACTGTATGGAGATGCCGTTTTGGGAAGGAAAGTGCCCTGATGTGCTCTCCAGCATATCACAAGCTAATTACTGTCTACAGTAAAAGGCGGAGACCCAATATCCAGATATTGCAGATTAAAAACAACAAAAATGCCAAAGAAAGGAAAAAAGACTCCAAAAGTTTCTTGTTGAGTCAACAATCTTATTTTCAGTTCCTGTGCCCTTAACTGAGGAATGACCATACACGCCGAATAAGGCAAGCAGGAGGTCATTGAGTAAAGTAGGATATATTCTCCACAGATGAGTGCGCCTGTATGGTCTGGGGGCCTGTTTATATTGACAAGGCAGGGCCCTCCTCATGGTTCAAAGGTCACCATTGAACCACTTCGATGGACTACTGGGAACTCTGTGACCTCAGCCTTATTGCATATGAGATCTCTCGTGAGCCTCTCTGAAAGCCCACACAGGGACTAAGCCACGATGTAGATTTAAGCTAATGACGTGACGATTGGCCTTCTGCTTCTCTATGTCACCTTCCAGACCCTGTTGTGCCTGTGCGGCTTGGCCCCGGGCTAGGGAGCCCTTGGATTCTCTGGCACTTGGCAGGCTAAGTTCTAACTGGAAGGTTGGTGAAGAGCCCCCTCCTGCCCCAGGGTGACAATTCCTTGGGGCACCTGCCTTTTTCCCAGGAAGGCCGGAGGTTCCTGTCTGTCTATGTAACACTCTGACCATGATTCTTCCTCTTATAATTGGTAGACTACCTTTTCTGTGCATTAGCTTCTTATAGCTATAAAAGTAATGGTCTTTTAAAAACACATCACTTATTTGTAATTATTGGAATTATTGCCAGGGGATTATTTTGCTCTGGTTTCACAATAACGTACTAATCTTTTTATTAAAAGTGAACATTGCCCTATGACTAATGTCACCTTCTTCCTCTGTGTTTTAATGGGGGGGAGGCATTTTCGGCACCAAGTAAAGTTTCCTTGATATTTTGACAAACAATTTTGTTAAGTATCTATTATATTTTCACTTGCTTTGTCGTATTTATGAATGAGACTGAATAAAGGGGTGTGATGTTCTCAGTCTTTGAGCATTTTTTTCTTAACCTCAGAAATTAAGCTGTGAGCTGTGTCCCATGTCAGCCCTCATATTCTTGGATTCCATCTCTGTGGAGCTGCTGAGGGGAGTTTGGGGAAGCAGCAGGCAGTGCGGAGGGGCTGTTGGTCTTTGTCTTTTGACATTTTTTTTTCCTAGTCTTTTTTTTTGACATTTTTTGAGAGTAAAGTAGGATATGTTCTCCACAGATGAGTGCACCTGCATGGTCTATACAGTAGGGTTTTTTTGTTGTTTGTTTGTTTTTGTCTCTGTCTCACTAGTACAAGAAATGGTCTAAGAATCTGTGTCCACTAGAATTCCAATGTTGCTGATTTGGTTTTCAGTTATTTTAAAATGCATCTTTGCCCCAATAAATAATATCGATTTATATATAGGACTCAAGCTTTTGTTTTGTTTCCACTGTATGGACTATAGTGCCCCAAAGTTCTCTTTATTGAATTGGAAGTTACAGCTACAAATATTAGTTGAAAAGTGTGTAATTCCACCCAGGATCTGTGACCATGGTTTTACTAATATGAGCACCTTTGTTTTTATGTAAATAGTATTTTGCTACGGGGACTATCCATTTTTACTGTACTTTTAGGACATTTCAATCCAAATAGGACTTTACCTAAATATTTCCAAAAGATCAAAATATATTCTCCAGAATTCTAGAAAACTAGAGAGATCAAAAAAAGTACACTTGGAAAAATATGGCTGACTTCTAATTATTTTATTGTCTTTTTCAGCACATGCTAATTAGCATTTCTTAAGCTTACAACAAGATACTGATAGAATGCAAAGTGCCCATCTGGCCACTACCCAGGGCTTCTGATCTCACAGGTTTAGCCACACTGGATGACACACAGCTGTGTGCACGTTCACTGGAATGTGGTTTTCTAGACAGATGTAGTACATAACAATTATATTATCAAATAAAGGGTCCAAAAATAAAACAGTAATTTAAGGCTCAAAAGAGTAAAGTGTGTGACATATATATACACATATAGTGTGTAGGTATGTATGTGTGTGTGTGTGTATGTGTATGCTATTTAATTCAATCAAAGATATCAAACCTAAAATTCAATCTTATTTTGCTGTATATATATATATATATATATGTGTGTGTGTGTGTGTGTGTATACACTTTTTTTTTTTAAAGAGAAAGTCTTACTCTGTTGCCCAGGTTAGAATGCCATGGCATCATAGCCATTTCATAACCTGAAACTTTTGGGTGCTGTATTATATTTGAATTAATCCCCTAAAAATGGTTAATAAAAAGTGATAGTGTTCATTTTCCATTTAATTTTTTTTTTCTTTTTGCAGTTTTTTGGCCGGGGCCAGGTTTGAACCCATCACCTCCGGTATATGGGGCCAGCACACTACTCCTTTTGAGCCACAGGAGCCACCCATTTTCTATATAATTTTTAATTAAAATCATAAGTATATGCATTTCTGGGGGAAAATGTGATGATTCCATATACAAGGTGGAATGCTTTGAATGCACATTCAATGTGGAAGAATTTAGTTTCATAACAACCAAAAATACTCCCTTTTCCTGAGTGCGTAGTGAACTATGTAAGACGTGAAATATACATTATGTCGCGTAATCTTCATTCAAAGTGCAGCAAGTCGAGATGAGAAAACACGCTGCTGAGTTCACAGCCTGTTTCTCCCACTCGCCAGCTGCGTGACCCTTGAGAAATCACTTCACCTTTCCATGACTCCATTTCCTTATGCATAAAACTCGAGTGATGATAATCACACCCACTCACAGAGCAGTTGTAGGAAAAAATTGTGATAATTTGCATGAGAAACTTAACAGTCTTACCGCCTAGTAAGTTCATTGTAAGTGGTACTAGTGACAGGATATAATTGCCATTATTGTCACATTTTATGAATGAAGAGACAAAGCGTCCTTCAAAAAATGTTTCCGCGAGCACAGGGGCAATGGATTGCAAATTGGGATTTAAACACGATGTGTCTGGTGCTGAACACAGACTTGCTATGAGTTTCTCTGCTCTCCCACTGCCAGACGCTGCCGCTGAAATCCAAATAGAGATTTTCAGGAAAAAAATGCCTTCGATATAGCATTTAATCTGATGGGAAATAAAAAAAAAGGTTATTATAAATAAATAGCTAAGATTTGCCAAAAAGCATTTGTATTAATCTTTATTTCTGCTTATTGTGTAATAAACCCAAATTGTAAACAGATGTTTTTAAATGGGTGAATGGTTAAACATACCATAAATTTCAATATCAATTTATGAAGTAACTATAACTTTAGTTTTATTGTAGTATGTCTTCACCCCCAAACTTCCAAGTTATATTTCTAGTTTTTTCTTCACATCATCTTTTATGACATAAAACTACACATATCTAAATAAACACATCTATATGTGTGTGTGTATGTATATATATATATATATATATATATATTTTTTTTTTTCATGAACTCATCAACCCAGACAAGATTGGGAACAGACCCACCACTCTCAGGGGTTGTTTGCAAAAGTAACCAGTGCATGGCCATGTGTGATGACAGCTGTGATCAGCATGGTCCATCCCCTGGCTGTGGTCACAGAAGGGAAGGATTTCTCATTTTTCTCAACAGTACAAAGGCTACATGTGCCTTGGAAATAATGACTTTGAACACAGGAGACACATTAAGAAAAGCAGATCCTGTAAGGCCTGGCCTTGAGACCCTTGTATCCATCTGAGACAAGGTTTGGATGATCTGAGAAGAACCTGGAAACCCCATCCTACCTTTAAAATTTGCCAGGTGCAGAGTCAGTCACATTGTGCCAACATCACACCATTCAACAAAGCTCCAAACGTTTTCTCCACTGACGCAGTCACTGGGTATCTTTGTCCCCTTGTACAGGTGACTTACTTTCTCTCAGCTCAGTTTTCCTGTCTCTGAAATAAACACAGTGGTGCCCAGCATGTGTGTGATCCTTTAGCTGCTTAAAGAAATCTATTTTGATCCAAGTTTATTTTCCATCCTGAAACACTGCCTTTATGCTCTGTGTATTCAACAGCAAAATTCAGGTGAAGGTGCCTCAGAAATATCCTGCTGCTGTTGGGCATCATACCCTTCTGTTTAGGATTTTTGATCCAAACTATTTTTCAGTATTTAAATCTTCTTTAACGTCATCTCTTAGATCAAATATTTTGTGAGGTAGTCCCATTTTCCAAAAAAAGTACTTCTTTCATTTCTTTCAAACTTTATTTCCTAAAGTTTCAGTATCAGAAGAATTGAAAATATAATCTGTAAAAACATTAAGTAAAAATTCCGGTTGTAATAGCTTTAAAAAATACCACCTTAAAAGAGCAGGCCACCTACCTTCAAGTCGGTCACCTGAAAAATATTGTGAGGTCTCATTAAAATCAAAGGGCCGTCCAGAAATAAACTTCTTCCAGGAAAAGGGCTCACTGGACAGCCAAAGCCTTCCCAAATTAACACTCAGGAGGAGAAAGTCAACATAGAAGCTGTCAGTATCTAGCATATTATAAATCAAGTCTTGCAAAGTGATGGTGGCAACTATTTTATTATTATTTAATTTAGCTCTTAATGGAACTAGTCATTGAAGCCCTTTGACCATCACTGTGCTGGGCTTGTTTTCCTGTCAAATTAAATGTTCACCCTTTTATTTTATTGAAAATGCATTGTTTTTCCATTTAAATATTTTGGTGCTTTATTCAAAAGTGTGATTACGTCATATTGGAGTTAGCAATTTTCCTCAGGAAAACATCTGGTTTTTCATAGTCCTAGACAATAAAAATACTATTTTTAGCACAATCTTTTCTTGCCAGCATTACAGACTTGCTGGTAATGCTTATTCCATTCATGAAAGCTTTCCTGGAAGGACATAGCATTCTCCAAATAAAAGTGAAGTGCCAACATCTTGTCTGAATCTGGATACTGTCTGTGTGTTTCCACTTAACTCAAAGTACATGTTTTATCAACATTAGTCATAAGATTGGAAATGAAAATATTTTGTATTGATATAGAGTGGCTATCAATCAGTTTTCATTATCTACAATGGCTACACATAACAAAATCAAGTTTTTAAATATTTTTTCCTTGGACGAGATTAATGATGACACAATTGGAAACTGACAAAAAAAGAAATCCTTAATAGTGATTTAGACAAAATGTAAACTAATTCCTGAAGAAAAGTCCCAGGGCTCAAGAAAATCATATGTTATTTAGAATCCTCTTAACATGAGGAACAATTTGAAACAAACAATACAACTAATTCAGTTCATTAAGTAGAACAAGTATATTCATATACAAATGATTGAATAGTTTGTTTTCCAATATCCTTATGCATTTAAAAAAGCTTGAAGAACATCTGTTTGCAATATATACAAATTCAAACTATTACATAAATGTAATACATTATAACCACTGTGAATGATGGGTTTTGTCAAAATTCGGATTAATCTGGTCATAGTTATAATGAATATTATGCAAACATACAATCATCAGTAAAATAAAAATGCCGTCCCTTGTCATATAAATCTTTATAGGATATTTATTATGACAGCAGCTTGACTACAACGCATCACAGCCAGGGATTTTGCCGACATGTGAGATGATCTTCATGTTTCTGTTTAAGTAATCTGAACATACTTCATGCACTGTTGGTGGGTGTTTGCAGCACCTGCTTTTTGTCCTAAAATCTGTTACTATTTTTTTTTACTTGCATACTGAAAATTATCTCCCATTAGTGCACACCAATTAAAGTCCTCCTTGTTCACATCGCCCTGTCTGATAAGTCAATACTGCAGTGTGGCTCCTGTTGCCTTAGTTTGCAGTCTCTGGTGACATTTCCCGTTTTTCAGGAACGGACTTAACAACAATCAATTAAAAATGATCATGGGAACTACTCAAGGGTCATTTCACTTGATGCGCTTCCACCTTTGCTGCTCTTCATATAGCAACAAGTTCCCCATTTTCTTCCAGAATTAGTGTCCTTACAGGCTAGGGACATTCTAACAAAAGAAGAAATTTTGAACCATCTACCATGGCCACTCATGTCATTATGGTCATACACATCCAGGTGTTTCCAACTGGCTACACGATACAGCAGCAGCCAGGAGCTGCCTCAGCCCTGCAAAAGCTCGGTCCATAAGGACCCTGACACAGCCTTGCACGTGATCAGTCCCTGCACCTGCTCAGGCCCTGCACGTGCTCAGTCTGCACACATGCTCAGTCCCTGCTCAGTCCCCAGAAATCCTGACAAACTGTGCCTTTAGTGTCACATCAATATCAGGCATAATTCTCATCAGTCTGTAGTATTTATGTCCAAACTATATTTTGACATGTATCTACACAAATGGTTTGAAAAGTAGTAAATAATTGAATTATGAGCTATTTTCAACGTCCAGTAACTCATAGAACATTTCTAAATATAGCTACTCTCTTTTATGATGGCTACATAGTTGCCTAAACCACTGAGGGATAAGAATGGGAAATGAACCAATATTTGATTATCATTCTGTGTTATTTAGAAAAGGAGGTATTAGAAAAATATCATGGTGTACCAAAGATGATTTTAAAAATTCCTATGATAAAAAAGAAGAGAAGATGCTAGTTCAAACAAATGAGAAATGCCTTGAATGAAGTTTATTAACAGGGTCATAACCATGTACATTTAAAATCAAGTTAGAAAAATAAATGTTACTTTTTGACAGAAAATAAATCTTTTCTCAGACACAGAGTTTTTAAAACTTCTTGCGTCACTCTGCCTGCCACTTCTTAAATAGGGAATTTCAGTGAACTTCCGCACCCAAATTTGTACCGCTAATGTTATCCAACTAAAAGATCGCAAAATCTCTAAAAAATGTTTTGATAACCAAAAGTCAAGATAACCCAGAGATATCTCATTACTGCCTGAAAGCCAAGACAATTTCAATGATGTCCAAAATACTACCAATGATAATGAAGGTGTCAGAGAATCAAAGTTCCCACCAGCCGCATAATGACAATTTGAACTTCATAAAAAGAAATAGTAATTGCAGTCAAGTGTTATCAAATTGCTTCTTTAAAATAATCTAAGTCCATGATGCTGCTCAAAAAAGACACATAAAATTTTCTAAAGACAAACCACACAGAATTTTCCCAGGCATCTTCACACAAATATTACTATATGATAATTGAAATAAATTATGTGATTTATTTATCTAAATTTTGGGACAAGGTATGTGACATAACAATGGCAACTTTTAGAAGTATGTTGTTTGTTAATGTTGATAAAAATGGCATAATACCTGGAGCCATATTCACAGTAATGACAAATTAATACTATGGTACCGATATCATATATGTTATACAACCACATAAAGCAGCAAAATATATGATACAATAAAACAGAAGATATCAAGTTAAGTTAATATTTTCATCATGTTACAGTTAGACAAAACAACTAGTGAACTTAACAGTATATTGGTAACCAAATTTTAAGATAGGATTAAACAAATTAGTAAAATAGCTTGCCAAACTTTTCATTGTACAGCATAGCTAGCGAGGGTTTCCACATCCCTGATATTTATTCCTGTCAGAAACAGAACAGAGACACATTTACAATCACACTTTTTCCCGCAGAGGTTTAGAGGACTTTTACTAGATGTCTTTCCAGGCATACGGTGCTGTTTGGAACTTCAGCTGTAATCATAGTCATCTTACTTTAGATTTTATGAAAAGAAATTTCGTAAGAGCTTTATTATCCTGAGTAGTGCTCACTGTGTGGTAGAGAAAGAAGTTTCTAGCCTAAATTAAAGATGGAAACTATGATTTAAACTAACTTAAATCTCAGTATAAAAGCTTACTGAATCTCCAGAGAAGCTGTATGTTCTCCCAACATAGCAGACCATAGAATTGTGTCCCTTCGAGCATCCCTGAAATATATTTCTGAAGTCAGTGGAAGACTGTTGGGTGCCAGGCAGGACCGACAGTGGGAAAATGTGTGGAAACTGCAGGTGCAGCCTCATTCTCCCCCACCACGTCTGCGACCACGTCTGTCAGCGGCAGACAACTGTAGATGAGGGAGCAGAGGACTCCTCCTCCGCCTGGGACGAGAGAAAGGCGCTGGTCCAGAGCTGGACAATGACCTCTGCAGTGGCAAAGAGGAAACACGTTGGCGCGTCTGCTACAGCATCAGCCTTTGTAATGAGTTCAGTAACTCGCTACTTCTCTAAATTCTGTTATAACCGTAGGGGGTATGATGTGAAGGAGGAGATACAGGAAAGGTGTTTGTGCAGGGAAGGGACAGGGCACAGGAAAAAGAAATGAATCAATTTCATAGTGGGAATTAAGTGATTGATGACTCAAAGGGAAAAATCAAGAAATAGCAAGTTAGCATATTAGAGATATAGAGAAGTGACAAAGCAATTAATTGGCTGAAAGAATTCAAAGAGGCTGTGATTGTAGAAGGGTAATTGTGTAACAGTGATCTCTTTTTCTTACCTATCCTTATAAAACTATTTGGCTGTTTAAACTGTATGCATATAAAGCATAGTTAAAACTAAAGACAAAAGGAAAATGTTTTAAGCATGAAGACTTTACATATGGGAAAACTAAAGGTGTCAGGAGATTGCTACATTCATCAATCTTAGAATGGTGAAGATGTCAGAAGAAGGATAAACGCTCATTTGAGATCTGAAGGATGACTTTGTGTTATGAAGAGTATTTCATATTTCTTTCCATTGCTTTAAAAACTATATGATTCATTCATTTGGTAGAAATTTGAGAAAAGTTCCATTAGGCTATGGAAATGATAATACACTTTTCAGCATGCCACTGAAACATTTTCCAAATGTGATTTTAAATAAATAAAATACTTGCAGAGAAGTATGTCGAGCTAAAACTTCAAACTATGAACATTCAACATGACCTGACTTACTCAAGAAAGTACTTAAAAATTCACATTTTTAATTAAAAATTATAATGCGAGGCATCCTTTACCTAATGGGATCATAAGTAATTCATGTTTGAGAAACACTTCTGCTGTTGGTGAAGTGTCAAGGTGCATTGACAACCATGTACTTCATCCTTCTGAAAATTGACTTTCAATAAGAGTCATGAATGTAATACGTCACATTTTAAAGTATCCTCTACTTTAATTTGTGTTTTACGTCATTTCTCTAAGGGTCAATGACTCTTGCACAGTGGGCCACTTGTCCAGTAACCTGCATTGTAGACACACTTTGAACAATAAAATATATATATTTTTATTTATAAGTATTTAAATTCTATTTATATTTAATATATTTTATATTTATACTTATTTTATATATATATCTTATTTATATGTTTATATTTATATTTATTTTAATTAAATTATATATTTATATTTAATGCATTTTATATTTATAGTTATTTTACATATTTATATTTATAGTTATTTAAATTAATTTGCATATGTATATTTAATATATTTTACATTTGTAATTATTTAATATTTAGATTAAATACTTGTTTTATACATGTGTGTCAGAGGTAATCCTGCCTTTCTGAACAGCACCCCAACCCCCGACCTCACTGGCTCGGACCCCCACCCCACTGTGCTCATTAATCCTTCTTTACAATATTTCCTAAAGTTAATCCCGATGGAATTGCTCGGGGGAGGGAGTGCAGACCCGGCAGGAAGGAGGAAAGCAGCTCCGCGGAGTCTGTGCCTCGACCTGAAATCAAAATGAAGTCATTGTTCTTCCGAGACCTGCTCGACTTTCCATGCGCGGCACGTGGAGGAGACGGAGGCTCGGGAGGGGGAGGCCCCGGTCCCTGTGAGCTTCCGGGGGGCCCGGAGAGGCTCGGCTGACGTCGCCCTGCGTCACGGTGGTCCTCACTCTCGTCTGACGTCGCCCTGCGTCACAGCAGTCCTCACTCTCCTCTGACGTCGCCCTGCGTCACGGAGGTCCTCACTCTCCTCTGACGTCACCCTGCGTCACGGCGGTCCTCGCTCTTGTCAGAAGTCACCCTGGGTCACAGCGGTCCTCACTTTAGTCAGATGTTGCCCTGCAGTCATGCCGGTCCTGGCTGTCATCTGACGTCGCCCTGCCATCACACCACTCCTCGCTCTCCTCTGACATTGCCCTGCAGTCACGGCGGTCCTCCCTTTCATCAGACGTTGCCCCGCAGTCACAGCGGTCCTCCCTTTGTCTGACGTCGCCCTGCAGTCACAGCGGTCCTCCCTTTGTCAGACATCCCCCTGCAGTCACAGCGGTCCTCCCTTTGTCTGACGTTGCCCCGCAGTCACAGCAGTCCTCCCTTTCATCAGATGCCACCCTGCAGTCACAGCGGTCCTCCCTTTCATCAGATGCCACCCTGCAGTCACAGCGGTCCTCCCTTTCATCAGATGCCACCCTGCAGTCACAGCGG